>BQNB010016971.1:0-62851 GCA_026074375.1 Tanacetum coccineum | reverse complement strand
GATTACCAACAATCTAGGTACTCAAAAAGTCGTAAATATGCACTATAATATTTGTAAGTCAAAATTTAAAGCAAATGTTAAGAAAAGAAAAAGTTAATATAAATACAAAAATTTGAGAACTTCTACTAATTTCGCGATTACTCATGAGAAAGAAGTTTAATTTTCGTTTACATGAACTTCATTTAGCAGAGTATAACACGAGACAGGATATTATTCTAAACATTTATTATTAGTATACAGAGTTGTATATAAACCAAAGAACATTTCTTTCTTCAATTTATGTGGGATGTAAGCAATGGCGGACCTTGAACATTTATTTTGGAGGGGCCAAATTATTTTAGACATACCAAAATAAAAAAGTGGACAATAATTTTAAGACGGAGCACAGTAAATATTTACACTACTTACTGAATGTAAGGTTGAAAGTTCTTTATAGAAAAAAATATATACTGACACCTAGTGTAACCCGCCTTTAAGTCTTTTTGTAAGTTAATTTACTTTGTACGAATGATTGTGTTACAATGAGTTACCTAATGACAACGCGCGTAACTTACCGCTACATTACACATTATTCAGTTGCCCGCATTGACACTTCTAGTATCTAACATACGTTTTTAGTTGAGTTGAGTTATTTTTTTTTGATGGACCTAGTTTTCCCTCACATACTAAGGGATCAATTTGGACCGTTCAAATCATATGATCAAAAACTATAATAAAAAAACGGAGGGATTAATAATGTAAATATTTTAAAAAAGAAAGAGGGACTAAAAATGTAAACATAGAAACCACCCCAGCTACCCCCATTTTCCCATCACAAAACACATACACATCACACACATTCTCTCTCTACACATCAAACCTCAAACCCTAACCAAAAAAATCCAAAAATCTGCACAAATTAACCGTGAAAATCATGAAATAAACACAGAAATGCAACAAGAAAGTAGTAAATCAGCCGATCTTGTAAAAAAAGGTTCAAAACAAACCGATTCATAACGCCGATGATGGTACGCTTATATAGATCCATTAGTTTTTTTGTTATTTAACTATTTTTAATTGTTTTGATATATTAGTTTTTTCACTTACCGTGTAAGATTAGTGATTGTTTGTTTGTTTGTTTAAGTTTGAGGCTTTAGAGGTCATTTAAATGTATTGTTAGTTAAGAAGTAGATTCATGTGGTTTAAGCTTGCATAAAAGGTGTTGGATGAAATGCTTAATCTTAATTTACTACTTTTTTTTCTTCTTTTCTTTTTGCACATTTAGAGGTTGCTTAAGATGGTAGATTATTTGAACTTAAGGGATCCTAAATCAAGTATGCGTCTTTAAACTAGGTTTCTAGTTTTTTAAATTGAATTAAAACGAGTTAGTGACTTGTTTAGTTTGGTGTTCTTATAGATTTGTTTGAGTAGCTCTTTATATTGACTAAAAATATCTGATTATTTCACAACACCTTCATTATTGTAACGGAAGATGGAGGTTGAAGTTCCAGTTAACTAAGCTGAGCTTAAAGGCAAAAAACTAACCATGTAAACATTGGTTTTATCTACTTATTGTGATATAATGTTGGACTAGTAACTTGTTAGAGAACATTACCAGGTCGGGTTCATCCTCGTCATTAAAAGTTCAGGTTCCCTTTCAAGGTCTATATCATTAAGCATTTCTCCGCTACTTAGTTCAAGTCCAAGAACATCGAGAATGAAGTCAAGATATTTTTGAAACAAACGGGAAACCCAAAACTGAAATTAAAGCTGCTTCATATGGATAGATCAAAATAGTTTCTGGTGTGGCTGGCCCGGACAACTTTTGTGAAATTATATTGTATAAATAGCCAGTGTGTTAAACATAGTAACAAAAACTGGTTTTGAGCTAAAGAATTGTTGATAAAGCACTTCTTTTCTATGAGTAGATGATGGTTAGTATGGAGGAATGCAAAATGGCATATATATCTGAAACAATGTTTGGTCTTCATTTTATAATAGGTCTAATATATTTTTTGGGAAATAGCAACATGTGATAATGGTGATGTTATTAAATCAAGTTATTTTCTTCTTGTTTTCAAAGGGATGCTACTTGTACTTGACTTGAAAACAAGTGCCTAATGATGTAGTGACTAGTAAACTTGTTAATATTTGAACTATCAAACTGTGGTAGATAGTATTATAATGTATTGTATTATAATCTATTTGTTTTTTGTTTTCAAAGTTACTGATACTTGTTTATACATTTTTAGGAAAACAATGTTCCCCACAATTTACATCATTTGAAGAAACTGGTTACCCTTCTAAGTTGCTTAAGGAGGTATAACTTTGCTGATATGATTAAATATGTGCTAATTTGTTTATGTATGTTTGTATGTTTCAGAATTACCTTTTGACTAATACAAGTACAAATCACAAAGAACAACATATACGCAATGGCTTTAGAAAGGGATACTTGTCGCCTTTCAAGGCCATTACACTTGACTTGTGTTGACTGGTAGCACTTTATTTGTTTCTTACTAATCGACATTTCACTAAACACGTTATATCAACATGAACAATACATAGTAATAGTAATAGACTAATCGTTGCTTTTCTGATTCAAAACTGATGTGGATCACAGAAGGTCGGTTGCAACATGCATTGTTCAAGGTGTATACATCATGAAACGAGACCGCCTGAAAGCCGCCATGGACCAGAAGCTCTTGCTCCTCCTTGGTGGACTTTTTCAAAGTTGAGGTGCAAACTTTACCTATAGACTCGTCCATATTTTGCGCCATTTACAGGTTCAAACCTGACCCATTACTAAACCACAACACTTTCAACAAACTCAACCCAACGCATATCATTCCTTTCAGAGGGACATTAACAAAAGGTGATGCATTCACTCTAGACCTCCATTTTGTCAGAAAAATATTACACCAATCATTAAGATTTAAGATCACTATTCAAGCCGTTAGGAACTTGATAGCTTCTGGTAATTTTAATATTTGGTTAGTGGGTCATTCACTTGGGTCAGCAATGGTCATGCTTGCGGGTAAGAACATGGTTAAAAATGGGATTTTACTCGAATCCCATCTATTCAGTCCTCCTTGTTTTCTGCGCTGTGAGACTATTAGAAGAACAAGAAAGTCTCAACATGGCGCTCGGAATTACATGACAATTTCATATCCTTTCGTCGGCTAATTTGACAGTAAGTTTGAAGCGTGCTCGTGATTTAAAGGAAGCTCATGGTCTTCATCAATGGTGGATACTTGATCAGCATCTGGAATCAAGAACCTACAGATGACAAATGTAGTGGATGTTGTTGGTTGTCAGACTGTTATTCTTTCAGAAAACAAGTACAAAGCAAAATAATTAGTTACATTGAAAAACAGAGACTAGGATGTAGAATACCAGGATGTCTACTTGTATTAAAAAACTTTATAATTACATATATTGTATTAACAAATATAAATTTATCACATGGACGTTTGAGTATTGTTACTTGTATAAAAAAACAGATGTCTATTGACCGATTAAAATTGGTTGGGTTTGAAATGTTATTGAATGGAGCTGGTCTGATTGTTTTAGTTAGAGGTGGCAAAACAAATGGTTTAGTTGGCTAATGGGTCCATATAGGTTGGGTTTGCTTACCCAGTCAAAATCCTTAAACCTCTAACCACTAAAATCTATACCAAAAACCTTAAACACCATAAAAATTTATACAAAAATCCGGAGAACCTTAAACACTAAGGCCTATAACCAAAAAACCCTAAATCATAACTACTAATATTTATACCAAAATCCTAAAGGCCACTAAATCATATATCAAAAAAACCCTAAACTTTTAACCACTAAAATTTATACCAAAAACCCTAAACCACTAAAATCTATACCAAAAACCCTGAATTCTTAAACAATAGGTATAATATCACAAGTGATATAAAAATAACTTTAAAACCTATACCAAGAACCCTAAACCCCTAACCACTAAAATATATACCAAAAACCCTAAACCCTTAACCACTAAAATCTATACCCAAAATCCTAAACCGCTAACCAATAGGTATAATATCGCAAGTGATATATACATACCTTTAAAACCTATACCAAAAACCCTAAACCCCTAACCACTAAAATCTATACCAAAAATCCTAAACACCACTAAAATCTATACAAAACACTCTAAACCCCTAACCACTAAAATCTATACCAAAGCCCCTAAAACCCACTAAAATCTATACTAAAAACCCAAAACCCTAACCAATAGGTATAATATCACAAGTGATACATAACTTTAAAATCTATACAAAATACCCTAAACCCCTATAACCACTATAATCTATACCAAAAACCCTAACCACAAAAATCTATACCAAAATTCCTAAACCCTAACCACTAAAATCTATTAAAAAAACCCTAAACCCCACTAAAATCTATACCAAAAACCCTAAACCCCTAACCATTAAACCTTATATTAAAAACCTAAACCCTTAACCACTAAACCCTATCAAAACCATATACCCAACCACTAATATATGCCATATAACCCCCCCCCACATCTCCCTAACCATATCCTATACCAATATTCCTTAAACCCCTAACACTAAACCCTATTGACAAAAAACCCTATACCCTAACAACTAAACCCTTATGCCATAAACCTATTACCTAACCATTAGGTATAATATCACATGTGATTTAGACATAAAACTTTAAAATCTGATACCAAAACCCTTAACCCTATTCCATACCTATTCCAAAAACCTAAACCTCCCAAACTACAATTGGATGTATTATCACAAGTGATATATACTAAACTTTTAAAAATCTATACCTAAACCCATAACACTTAACCCTATAAAATACCTTTATAAACTAAGATTCACTCCGTAGCTAATAGTTTATTTACCCCGGACATTGTAGTATCACTGTGATAAATAAATAATAATAAAAATCTCATTGATAAAGTAATTATTATGTGGACAATTAGTCATGGTATTCTACATATAATTAATATCACATGTGATAAAGCAATATAATGTGACACTAACTGTGGTTATTTTTGAAATTTTAACATGTAATCAATGTTTCTATCACTTGTGATATTATACTGTTAGTAGGATTAAAAAGGTTAAAACGTAGTTTTGTGAGAAAATAGTATTTTAGTTTAATTTTCACAAATTATGTTTGATATATGGTTAGAATGGTAAAGATGTTTATTTTTTAATGTCAAACACGATAAATCATTTAATGTTTAACACAAATATTTATGCTCATTTTATGACATCATGTTGAGTGTTCAAACTTACAGATATGTTATATCACATATGATACTTCAAGCGGGTTTGATTATAAAAAATAAAATTCTTCGTTATTCACCAACTTCTATAAATAAAGTGTTATGATTTGAAGGTCCAAAAACCCTAAACCACTAACCGCTAAACCCTATACCAAAAACCCTAAACCACTAACCACTAAACCCTAAACCACTAAACCCTATACCAAAAACCCTAAACCGCTAACCACTAAACTCTATACTAAATCCCTACCTAAACCCTCTAACCACTAGTTTAATATCAAAAGTGATATATACATAAATTTTAAAATCTATACCAAAAACTCTAAACCCCTAACCACTAAAATATATATCATTAAACCATATACCCAAAACCCTAAACCCCTAACCACTAGGTATAGTATCACAAGTGATGTATACATAAACTTTAAAACTTATCTAAAAACCCTAAACCCCTAACCACTAAACCCTATCTAAAAACCCTAAACCCCTAACCACTAAATTCCTATACCAAAAACCTTAAACAACTAACCACTAAACCTCTTCTACCAAAACCCTAACAATAAGCGCTCTAAACCTTATACCAAAAAACCCTAAAACCACCTTCTCTATCCATTAAACCTTTAAACCAAAATACCATATACCAAAAACCCTAAACCCTAAACCACTAAGTATAATATCATAAGTGATTATATACATATACTTTAATACCTATACCAAAAAAACTCTAAACCCCTATCCACTAAACCTTATACAAAAAAAACTAAAAACCCTAACCATTCCCGGTAAAAGAATCCAAGTGCTATATAACGTAAACTTTAAATTTATACTACTATGAGTAATATCACAAGTGTATAAGTAATAGAATGTATACACTAATTCTGGTATCCTGCACATGAGTATATCACAAGTTTATAAAGAATAAAGGATAAAGTAGGAAATCATTCTATGGAAGAGTTGGCTAAATAGAGTTGGTTATAAAATAAGCATATGATTAATATCACATGTGATAAAACACTATATTGTGACACTAATTGTGGTTATTTTTGAAAATTTTAACATATAATTAATGTTATCTATCACTTGTGATATTATATTGTTAGTGGGAATAAAATGGTTAAGCCTCTTTAGGCAAATTCTTATTTTGCTCAAAAGCAATGCAAATACTTGTTTGATTTCAAGACTACGTCAAGTTTCTATTTTCATAATTTGCTTCATTTTTATTCATTTTGGTATTTGTAGATGACACTTATTTATCTCGTGATATAACACTGTAAGGAAGATGAAGAGTATTTAAATTGTCGTTGTTAGTCACTTAAGAGTAATATCTCATATGATAAAACAATATAATACGACACTAATTCTGGTATTCTACATATGAGTTAAATCACATGTGATAAAGCAATAAAATGTAACATTAATTTTGGTATTTTATTTATGAGTAATATCACAGGCTATAAAGCAATATAATGAGCAAAAGTATACATCATTTATGTCTGGCTATATCACCTGAGATATTACTCTAAAGTGACTAATTTTATATTATATTACTTTATCACCTCAGATATTACTCTAAAATCTAAGACAGTTCATTAAAATTAGTTTTAACTTCATACAATGTATATCACAAGTGATAAACAAGTGTCACTTACAAAATACCAAAATGAATAAAAATGAAGCAAACTATGAAAGTAAAAAAAATTGATGTATTCTAAAAATCAAACGAGTGTTGCTTTAATTTAACATTGCTTTAGAGCAAAATAAGGAAAATTTTTTTTTTCCACCATAAAAACCTAAGAGGTTTATTGTCTTCATTTCTACTAAGAGTATAGTATCACAAGTGATAGATAAGATTGATTACATGTTAAAAATTTCAAAAAGAACACAACTTTTGAGCAAAGTTTCATTCTTAAGTAACCCTGAACCGACCGTAAAACAATGTCTTGTGCTTGTCTATTGCGATGAAAGACACAAAAAACATCTAGTACTGAAAAGTATAAAAAATATTAGAAAAAATTAGGTGATAGGTGAGATATATAAAATGAGTATACAAAACAGTTGGAAATTTCACATGAAATAATAAGGTAAAAATCTAGTACTTGTTTGTTTATGAAAGATCACAAGTGATATTAGACATTAACTATGTTTATGAAATATCACAAGTGATATTATACATGTCATATAACAAATATCACAAGTGATATTAGACATTAACTATGTTTTTGAAATGTCACTATTAGACATGTCATATAACGAGGGTCGATTAGCGTGCCGAGCGTTGAAGTTTGTAAGCATATTCGGGTCGGGTAGTCGGGTTCTAATTTTATTCGTGTTCAAACATTCTTGCTTTTAACTCATGATAAATTCGAAAGTAAGGATACCGCTTCAAGAAAGAAATCAGTCGATATCATCAGTTTGAAAATATTAATGGCAAGTAATTGTTGGCTAGCATAGTAAAACTTGTGATTGATTAGTGTCTCACAATATTGAGAGCCTTAACTTTATAACTATAAAACCACATAAGTGTTTGAAATTTAGAAAATAATCAAATATCACTTGTTGAGTCAATTGTTAGTAACACATAGTTAGATTGATATAAATACAATTAGAAATTAAGAAAATACAAGTTTCTTGTACTAGTAACATTTAAAGCACATGTGAGTTAAAAATAAATGACAAGTGATGTACAAATATGCATCATAGGATTGAGCCAACTGACATTGCACATGCGCTTATAGCAGGACCAAAATTAACTGTCAACCAAACAATGTCTTCATAAGCATATGCCCAACTAAAATAAAGAGAAATGTTAGTTTAATTTGATCATATGTCATAACTGATGACCATTCGGACCAGGTATCAATGACATGGTTCTTACTTCTTTGAAGACTTCAGTTTGATTATTTCTTCTCAATGGTTTCTAAAAGTTTTTGTTATTTAATTGGGGTCAATGTTAGTATTTTATGCAAGTCATTGTCATATTTAATAATCTCACTGATGATAGGTTTAATAATCTCACTGATGATGGCCTATCTTCTCTGTTATCAGTGTAACTACATGCAAATTAAAGGTTGGTTGAATTTAGTGTGATGTGTTAACATCACATAGTAAACTACTTGACCACCTTTACTCAATAACAATTTGGTGTATGACTTTAATTTATAGAAGATCAAGCCATATAAAGTAACTGATTTCACAGTCTACAACTTTTCATCAATGTAAGGTATCTTATATAACATATGATTAATAAAAAAAAGTTCTCGCTTAGGACATTACTTAACATCTTTAGTAAAGGGCAATGACCTCAATACCAATTTTTCGTAATATCTCCTTCCTCTAAATAGCCAGCTATTGCAGACCCTGGGTCATGGTTGGTTCTTTGCATCCAATATTCCTCCGAACAGCGTAAAGCCACATTAATCAGAATTTTTCATTTTATTTATGTCGTATTCTCCATCAACTATAGAGTCTACAACTTCTTCGATCCAATCGTTTTATTGTTCTTTCCACCAGCTTATTTCATCGTTTTCCTGACCCACCTATATAGCCTTGCTTCAGATACCTCACTTTGTTCATCTGCTGGGCTCCTACCAGTTATCATCTCTAATATAAACCCACGTAAGCTAATACTTCAACTTTGGAGGTTATTGGATGATTATAAGAAAATCCATGTACCTCTTTTCCCTCTTGCTTTCGTAAAATTCCGGTTTTATGAGTTCTATCTTGTTAATAACTTGCACAAACAAAATCTGCTACTTTGGCTTGTCAAGTGTTGTCAAGAATATATTGTGAGGGGCTTAACATCACAATTGCAAAACCCTTTCCAAGCATTATCTCGTGTTAGTTAAGCTAGGCCATTGGAATACCTACTGCAATCGTCAAACCTCTTGCCCCAATCTAGGCATACAGAATGTGTATTTTTGAGCCAGTTGAACATTTCATGTACTCATAAACTCATAAGTCTTTTTGCAAACACCTGAAAAAACTTTGTTAGAACAATTTACCAAAACTCAGTTCAGCGGGTTACAAAAAATAACCCATTTGGACCCTTTTTCTCTGCTCCAAAGTGCTAAGTGTCGTTTACTCCCTCTGTCCCATGTATCTTTATATGTAGTCTTTGTGAACTCGCTTCACAAGCAATTCTCGAACTACCATAGCTGAAGCGTCCATTGTTAACAACGCATTCATGACGGTAAGTAACTTTATACCTTTCTTCTTCCTATTAAACCTCAACTTTACATTCATTCCCATTGTTGCAGTTCCATTTACATATCAAACTTACTTGGGCAACATTATTACGCCTGCCCTTTTATACCTCCTTTTAATGCTCTATAAAGTCACATACATGTTTAAACTGAGCATATGTAACTGTTGTTTTAAGGATGTCTATTCTTTATAAAGTATCCATTACACACCAAGGTGTCATCTCCCCTTCATTAGCTCTTGATATATTTCTTTGTGAAGTCAAATTTGAAGCAACAACTTCAAATACATATGCAACTATAGCTCTTAATCAGCAGCACTGCAAATTTAATAAGTTTGACTTCAGAATCAAACATACAACCTCTCCCTCCTTGTCCTTTGATATCCCTCCCACGACTGTTCATTTATTTTATATTGAATCGGTGAGAGTTTTGTGATTCCTTAAGTCGAAACGTAACTAATTTGACACTTAGATTGTGATATAACCTGATCCTTATTAGCACAATCTCTAATGTCCTTGTGAAAAAGTCACCAATCAGCCTATAATGTTTGGTCAAATCACTTGAAGCAACTGACCCAGTCTTAACCATAATATGTTGATTGTAGCCTCGTGTTCCACCTCCTATCCTCTATGTCTTGCCAAAGTGAACAAAAATTGCATAAAAGGCAACCATCCAAAGTCCTAACTCAGCTAACTCAGGACTATCTTCATTTTTATCTTAGTACGTCCTATGAATTTCATTGGCGCAATGTCTTTTAAGTTGCTCCTAACACCAATATTAACATGATATGATCTGATTGCTTGCCTTATAAAATCTTGATATTTCCCTATGAATATGTATCAGCTTTGTTCTATATTGCAGACCAGCCATGTCGACAAGCTTTAGGCGGGTCAACCCCACAGTTGGGACATTAAGGAATAATCTACTCCAACGATTTAATTAGTTTTACTCGTTATCCATATCAAGGTTTCACATGCCAGGAAAAGTTGCAAGCTATGTATTTATTCAATAGCGATCATATTCAGGAGTGCTTAATCAATTAAGTGTAAATAAGTTACTATAGTTGTTCACATGATGTTTCTACTAGTTCTAAAATCTACAGATACAAAGACACCAACAAGATCAACAAACGACTGCCGACAAATAAAACACGCAAACGGCAATCCATCTTCATCATCCTCAATATCTTCCTCTTCATCTTCATCGTCATCATCACCCCCTTTCAACGCCAACTTCCTCACCTTCTCCGCCTCATCCCAATCCCTCTCCATCTGCCATCCCGACTTATAATCCCCATGATCATGCATAAACTTACACAATCACATACCACATACACGTTCCTTATAATCTTTCAACTATTCTGGCAGGTAATCAAATCTCGCTGACACCCTAGTATGCGCAGAAGCTCTCAACGGTCTAAAATGGACTAACAAGTAACACATGTATTCTACGGACCGCAAAACCTAATGTTTTCATCCTATAACTGCTTTATCTCTCATTACCTTTTACTACATACACATCCAATTTTAGCTCCCAAACACTCCCATTGTCACAAAAACAATATCAAAACCTAACCTAACCAGTCAATATCAATAGAGATAACATAAACAACATACATATGCTAATAAAGCTATAAATAAAATCTTAGTATCGGAAGACGATAGTGAGTCCTCAGAGATCAATCCTATTCAATTAAACATGGATGACGTAACATAAAAAAGCAAACTGAATCCTTATACAAAACCACCGTACCATCAATGATAGAATGTAAACATATATTCACAAATACACACTTATGAACCATAAACACCCTACACACATATTCACATCTGACACTATCGTTTCTAGCTTGAATGACAAACCACAAAATGACACTCCTCTTCCGATAACAGTTATACTCTCTAATAACAAGTTCATATATACACATCCAATTATAGTTCCCAAACACTCCTATTGTCACAACAATTAGATCAAAACCTAACCTATAATCTACATAGCAACAGAGATCACATATATAAACTTAATTATAAAATTAAGATCACTCACATTTAGGGGTTTGCTACGACAGCGTTGGCAGGTGACTGTGGTGGGTTTTGGGACGGATCTGACAGTGGTGGACAGGAAGAGGCGCAGGTGGTGGTGTAGGTGACGACGGCTGGTGGTATGATAGATAATTAGGGTTTGGTGGTAATGTAGATGAGAGAAAGAATGGTGATTAACTCATTTGGGGGAAGGGAAAAAAGAGTGACGGGAAAACACACTTAACTGTGTGAAAATAAATGAGAGAAAAATGAAAAGTACAAAAAAGATGCTTTATATAGTTGGGAGAAAATAGGTTTAATAAAGTTAAATCTTAGATTAATTTTCACCATTAGATCAAACTTAAATGGATGGTGAGGATTTGTCCCTCAGTATGTGGGTAGAAACTGGTATGCAAATGAACTTTTCTCGTTTATAGTTTTAGCAAACATTTATAATGAAAATATTATATCCAAAATGTAACCCAGAACTTCTACAAATTTCGCGACCACGCCTTTAAGTGAAACATAATATTATTCTAAACATGTATTATTAGTAAACACCACTTAGTATATAAACCAACTAACATTTCATTTCTTTAGCCTATGTGGGATATATGTAATGTTAACTTTTCTCAACAAAAAGAAAAAGTTAACAAGGTCCTTATATGTTTCATAAAATTTTAGTTATCTATTATATATGGGGGTGTTTGGGAGTGCGTTTTGATTCAGATTATCTGATTATCACAACCGGTATACGCAATAATCTGATTATACCATATAAGTATTTAAGCGTAAGCTTTGCGGTTTCAACTTCCAAATGTACCTTTGCGTTGTAAACGTGATGAAGTCCATAGCATTGGAGATGCTCGAACATCTTATCATGATTGCTATTATGAGATAGGATCACAACAAAGTAACATTGACATTTGAATCTATTGCGTTAAACTGACTCGAACCAAACGGTGAAATGTGTTGTATATGTATACCTTTATATTCAAGTTTTAAATTTTCAATCATCAAGGTTGCTAGTTCAACATAAATCAAATAGAGGTGGTTGTTTCATCACTAGTTCAAGAACAGACGTAGTTACTAAAATGTTAGTTATACATATTCTCCTGGAAGTCGTATCTCACACGCGTACTACAAAAAATGGCAAATACTTTCTAACGTGGATTTTTTGTTTTTTTTGTTTTAGCAAACATTTATCGAATAATCTAAGAGTTAAGTAAATATTTTCACCTGTTTATCATACAGACCTCATATTAAACATCGACGACAACACACAGTTTTTAAGTCACATGACTTGACCAACAAGCACCATTTTTAAAACAACACAAGAACGCCCATCCGCTTGATATCCATCGAGCTTCCAACCTTCAAAGTTAAGCATTATTACCTGAGATTAAACATGAGAAAACGTCAACAAAAGTTGAGTGAATAACATAGGTTAAAATAAATATCATAGGAACAGGAACACAAGTATATAGTAGTTTCATGGGGGAAAAATCAAGTATTATTGCACTAAGTACATGACACCGAAACCTTAACTCATGAGCCCCTAATGTAAGGTATTCTGCAACTACCTCAAGTATTTCAAATGTAAATGCGCCACAGGCTATTCAAACCTTAATCATGACGGACGGGGATAGTCAGTCCCGATGGATCCACCCATAACATTCGCGCTCACTAACGTGATTTAACAGTTCATGATTTCCGTGGCAAACACCTAAGCAGAAAAGGGAGCTAGGCAATAAATAATTTCAGGTAGCATACAGTTATGATAAAAATCAATGCTTTGTGTTCCAATCATGGTCAACACACCCCCGGCAATTTAAACAAGTATCAATGGAAAAATGGGGCTAATGTACTCACCGTTGATCCGCAAAGAATGAAAAGATCAATAGAAAATCAAGATAAGCACCGCAGCCCACCACTCAATGACCTAAATAGGAAAAACATGTTAGTCACTATGACGCCATCAGAAATACTCAACATGCATGAATGAAAATATATAGTCATTATCATGATAAATATGTTGGTGAGTTTACAACTCTATGTTTATGTCGAAAATGAAACTCAACATGAAAGGAAAATAAAATAAATATTAATTTCATACATTCTTTCTTCAAGAAAATCTTGGCCAAAAAAAAAAATCTTCTTTTTATACAGTTACGGACTCGTCACACGTGGATCTGAGTAGCGCGGCACAGAGAGCGCGCGTGTGTCTAGCGCGGGCGCGCGTTCACCAACTCACACCTGGGTAATAGACACACAAAACAATCAACAAAAATCCATCGAGATAGATTAAGCCATCAAGTGTTCTTTCGTCATATATTGAGGGGGGGGGGGGGGGGGGCCAACAAATCACAGGATCTTCTCAGATGGAGAGGGAGGGGAGTAAAAATTATTCAGTAAAGGATATTTTGGAGAGGGGGGGGCTCTCTAGACTCGCAACACAAACAATATATGACACACTCTCTCTACCAACACACTCACAGGTGAAATGCATAATTAAGACACAAAACACAACGATATTATCGCATTTTAGCTGTGCTAATTCTAATAAAGTAAAATTATAAGAGTACAATTTAATACAGTAAGTTTAGATCTGATATAAATACATCTACCTATCTAAATCATAATCGTAAAAATACACAAAAAGAGAGATATTAAAAATATTCATAATAGTACATTAATTTATTCTCTAATATTACTTTAACGATGGGAGACTCTATTAGAGAATAAGTGATTGGATATGGTTGTCGTGGATGTAAGATTTTGGATTAGGATATACTGTGTGGGGGTGTGGGTGTCTCTATGTGAACACACACACAGTGAGCTGAGACCTCTCAGTATTTCAAACACATCGCTACACAATATGCACACACACAATAAGGTGAGGACACATGTGGAGATACATATGATGCTATTGTTAATGAGGTGTGGGGGGAGGTGGGGGGGTGTGGGAGTTGGTGGTGGGGTTGAGTTATAGTTTTATAAATATGACTAAATGAGCGAGAGTGGAGAGGGGAGGGGTGTGTGAGTCTAGGTTATTGAAGATGGGAAGTTTTTAGTATAGTGTGTGAGTGATTATTTTTGTGTGTGATATTGTGTGTTTATGTTGTGTTTGTGGGTGTGGTTTTTTTGGTTTGAGTGTGTTGGGGTGGTGTGTGTGGTGTTTTGTATGTTGGGGGTTTTGTGGTTTGTGTGTTTTTCGTTTTTGTTGGGGTTTTTTTGGGTGTGGGGGGGGGGGTTATTTTTTGGTTGTGGTTATGGGATATTTTGGTAATGGGAAATTATTATTAATTTTGTGTTTTGTTTTTTTGTTGGGGGGGGGGGGGGGGGGGGGGGGGGGGGGGGTTGTGTTGTGTGTGTTGTTGGTTTTTTTTGTTTGGTGTTGTTTTTTTTTGTTTGTGTTTTGTTTGGTTGTTTTTTTTTTGTTTTGTGAGGTTTGGTGTGTGTTGTGTTTTTTTTTTGTGTTTTGTTTGTTTTGGTGTTTTTTTTGTTGTATGTGGGTTTTTTTTGTTTTTTTTAGGTTGTTGTGTGGTTGTTTGTTGGTTTTTTTTTTTTTGTGTGTTGTGTTTTTTTTACCAAACACCCACCACCTCAATAACACTGCAACACAAGGAGAGAGTTCCTATAAACACTAACCTACTGGGAGGAATAAAAAATTACCCCTTTTCCCAATATTTCCCCCCCAATACACTCAACCCGCCTAATTACAGAACCATGAAGACCGGTGATTTATTGACGCCATATTAAAGAAAACTAGACTGATAACAACCCCTAGGGCCAAAAACGACAAACAGTGCCGGACTCACGAGTAAGCCAAAAATAGTAAACTGCAGAGAATAAACATTACCCTTGAGCATCCAACTCACGCACCACACTATACAGTCATTGGGCAACTATTTTTAAGGACAGACATGGAGACCTGATCTTAAACACATTTAGGCATGACCTGTCCTACACTGTCTCAGCCCTCAACATCTTCCATGATGTTTATCTAAGCCTAAAAATCATTACACAATTCGCTCTAGAACATCAACACCCCCAGGATCCTCACAAAGCCACAAGCTCTTACCATGATCATTGACATCAAAAAATTCAGTAGGTTCATCTCATAAAAATATCAATTTTATTTACAAAAATTAAGACTCAAATAAACTACAATCAATGTATATACATGAAATGAGAAAATTTAAATCAGAAAAGGGTCTAATGTACCCAATCAAGAAGCCAATTAGGAAACCAAGATTAAAAACCGCAAAACCCCTATGGGTTTGAGATTTTGGCCCGATGCGGCTAGGAGTCACCAAAACAAACACAAAAAAACCCGAGCAATCTAACGTGACTATATACCAAACAATTCACCTGCACCATATCAACACCCAAGGACAAAACGCGGCGTCAGGCCGCCCTACCAACCCTCACCCAACAAATTTTTTTTTTTTGTAAAAGTCCAAACCTCACACTTTCAATCACCTCCTAGCTTATGATTAACCCCATTAAAGCTTCTTTTATCATCAAAAATCTTCAAGAATCATCACCATTAAAAGTCTAGCATGTGATGTAATGATTTAATACCATATTGTAATAGATGGTGATGCAAGGATTAAGATGGTGTAATTTGGTTTATTGATTTGTGAAAGAAAAATAAAGAAAGTGGGAATGTTTGAGCTGGAGTTGCTTGAAATATAGAGGGAGAAGAAAAGGCATATTATATATATTTTTTTGTTTTGAAATTGTGTGAAAAAAAATGGGTGCAAGGATATATGTAAAATGTAACTAACTTAAGGTGGTAAAAAAAAAATCAAAGTATTGTTGTTGGTGCTGTTGGATACCCTGGCCCCCAAAGAAGCCACAAAAAAAGGAAAAATTAGGTCAAAGTTTAATAAAACTTGAATTCACATAAAATTTTTCCACATATATTTAATTTCGCTCCTAGCCCGACACTTTTGGATAAAAACGTAAATTAAAGGACAAAAAATGACAAAACTCACAGGAAACATGGAAAATCTCATTCGAAAACATTGAAATAAAAATCCTCATTCGGGATAATATTGATTCCACGTGGCATTTCCTTAGTAACTAAAAGAAATGGGTGAGATTAAAAGAAATCCGAGACGGTGAAAAATGACAAAATTTACCGTCATGGCAAGTAAAAAAACATATAAAACTATTTTTTATGAAACTGCAATAAAATCTGAATAAAAAATTACCTTTAGAAAATACGATTCCTCCACATTTTACCTTCACAAGAACAAAGAATAGCGTTGAATTGCACAAAGTGTATATAATGGGATTAACGGTAAAAGCATATCTTATAGAACTTGCATTGAGAAAATCAACAATTTGTAAACCATTCACTTTCAGCGGGTTTATCTAAAAACACGACTAATTTTGTAAGTAACAAGACAAACTGAATGGATTGTCATGTTGATGGGTTTTTGGATTGATTGAATGATGAAATTGAGTTAGGCTTTATGATTAAGAGTAAATGAAAGTCGAAATCCATTAAATGATTCGAAGGAAACCCAAATCAAAGTTATTTATGAAAATACCCTCAACAGCATAAACGTTCACCACAATGTAGTTAATTGCCTAGAGCATTAACTTTCCCAGCAGCATTAAGTTTTAATGCCCTAGCAGCATTAACTTTCCTCAGCAACATAATTTATATGCCTAACAACATTAACTTTTGAATCACCAACATTAACTCCCAATTCCTATACTAATCAGCTTTTTCCATCTCTATCACACACATAACAATTTAAGCTCGGGGGGGGGGGGGAGGGGGGCGAGAGGGGGAAGCGCTCGTTTGTTTTTGATTTCTCTTTAGTTCTTTTACTTCACAATTCTCTCTGTCTGTTTTTTATTTCTCTTAATTCTTTTTACTCACAATTCTCTCTTTCTGTTTTTAAACAACTCTCTTTCTGTTTTTTCAACTCACCACTTCTCTCAATTCTTTTTCTCACCAAATCACTCTATCTGTTTTTATTTCACACAACTCTCTTTCTGTTTTTCAACTCACAAATTCTCTTCACGCTTTTTCACACTACAAGTCACTTTGAGATCTAGTTATTTTTATACACCAACATCCTCCTCTTTCAATATCTTATTCTGACCAACTTTCTCAATTATGTTTAAGTTAGTGCCCCGGTAGGTGCATTGCCTAGCACCTAGTTTCCTCAAATGTAATGCGTCCGTGTACATGGTAGTGCGTTGTTATCTACCCGGACGGGGGAGTTCATTCCCAATAGATCTATTCACAGCATTCGCGCTCCCTCAACCGGTCCTCCGGTCAAGAAATTAACGGTTCATGATAGGGGGACTTCATGGCAATAGAGTAACTTAGGCAAACCACGTAAAAAGGGAAATTCTCACATAAAGTACTTGTGTCCAAAGTAAAAGTAACCATTGTATTCGTAAATAGCTTTGAGTACTTAAATCCATAAGTAGAAAAGAGTGTGATATAAATCAAGTAATTGAGTTTGTAATGAGTATGTAAACAATTTCGTAAACGTGTATGCAAATGAGTATGTGACAAAGTATGAAACCAAGTTTGTAATCAACCATGTAATTGTGTTTGTAATGAATTGCAAAATCAAGTATGTAAACCAAGTGTGTAGAATAGTATGTAAAAGATATTGTAAACGAATATGTAAACAAGTTGTATTGAGCATGTATTCTCCCCCGAGATTTGTAAAGTAAATGTAAAACAAGTGAAAGAGGGGCTATAAACTCACATCGATGATGAAGAACGATTGGCGGGAATGTACACATTGAGTACAAGACGAAACGGAAACTGAAACGGCTCGACCAAGAAGTTGCGGTTTATCTTAACGGCTATGACCCACTAGCCTAGGATGATGTACTTGGTTTTCCGATGAATGAGTACGTCAACGTGACACGTTGATAAAAGATTTAGATTTAAAGTTGTAATAGTTTGGTGGTTGGTTAAATAAATAAATCAAGAAGCATATATAATTCATATGGTGAATCATATAACAATGTATGTAATATATTCCGTATCTATTACATATGAAAATAAGTAATTATATAATTCATATGGTGAATTATATAATAAGACAAACAATCAGATGAATAATTTGAAGTATATAATACTTTGCAAATATTGTTTAAGAAGCGTGAGTAAATGATTAAACAAAATAATTCGACACGTTTTAGAAAATCACCACTTAAATAAATAAAAAGCTCTTAGCATAAAAGTAATCGTACGTTTTAAAGTTACAATTCATGTACACTGTGTTTTTAAAGCTTTTACAAAGGTTTTGATGTTAGTTTCTAGTTGACAATTATAAAATATAAAATAATATTTTATAATCTAGTATATTGTTTCCTTGACGGTTTGCTAAATAGTTATCCCATTTGTAAAAGTATAGTTTCCGTTTGTTTATCCGGTTATTGATATATTACGAATTAAAAATCTTGTAATTATATAACTTAACCCTTTTTCAATCAATTCGTGTTGTAATTTACTCGCGTAATCAATATATATAATTAGGCGGGATTAAATAATATATAACACATTTATTTAACCATTAACCACCATTTAATCCGGTTTTATATTTATAAAATCTTATGATATATTTATTAATCGATTTATATAAATCAAAACCCACCCTAAAGGTTGTTTCTGCTCACCCAAACACGCCCTTATGCATTTCCTGCTCACCCAAACACACCTTTACGGTGTTTCCTGCTCAACCAAACACACCCTTATGCACTTCCTGCTCACCCCAAACACTCCTTTATGGGGTTTCTGCACAACCAAACGCTCCCTTATGGAGTTTCTGCACAACTAAACGCTCCCTTATGGAGTTTCATTTAACCCAAACGCGCCCTAAGGTTTAAACTGCCCAAACATGCCCTATTCGGGGCAAAACCAAACACCCTGTGTGGTCATTTTTATCAAACCAAACGCGCCCTAATCTGTGAATAACCACATGCACCCTATGGTGCGGCTAAACCAACTTAACGCACCCTAATCTGGTGAACCCAAAACCAACACACCCTGGTGGTGCGAACCATGAAACCCAACGCACCCTTGCTGATGAGACGAACCATGCACCAAACGCACCTTAATCGTTTATAACCAAACCAAACGATCCTAAATCTGTCCTAAATCCAAACACACCTAAATCTTGGTGTTTCATCAAATCAAACGCACCTTGGCTGTGCAAACAACCATACGCACCTTAGGTGTTGTTAAACCACCGGGACAAACGCCCTTTGTGGTGTTTTTGATAAACCACAATGCACCACATTTGGGTTATGAACCCAACGCACCATTTTTGGTGACTGAGAAATCAAACGCACCCTATTCGGTGCTTAACGAAACCACACGCACCTTTCGGTGCTGCCATAAACCCCAACGCACCCTAACGGCTGATGAACACAAACCAACGCACCCTTGGTGGTGGTTTTAAACCCGAACGCACCCTATGTGTTGATATACAAACCAAACGGACACTGGCGGTGGTTCACGGCCAACCGAACGCACCCCATGGTGGTGGTTCACGGCCAACCGAACGCACCCCATGGTGGTGATGATGATGACGGTGAGGTGGTGCGGCTGTGATGATGGTGGCTGTGGTGTTATGATGATGATGATATAGATGGTGGTGATGTGGTGATCTTGGTGTCGGTGTGGAGGAGATGGTGACCGACGAAGATGGATATGGTAGTGGTGGCACGCGTCGGTTGAAGATGGTGGACCGGGATGGAGATGACGAGGAGATGGAGATGCTTCGGAGGTGTGGGTGTTGGCGGCGGCTGAGTGGCAGCAGGATGGCATGGTGACGAGGGTGGCTTAAAAAAACTCGCCGGAAAAGATGGCCGGAAAAATATGGGGGCGCCGGAAATAGTAAGTGTGTGTTTAGGGTTTGATAGGAATGAGGTTAACCCTAAATATACATATATTTATAGTAGAAAGTTCTAAACAAGTGTATGCGCGGCGGCTCGGTTTTTAGTGCTTTGTTGTGTTGGTGGAAGCTGAATGAGTTTATTAGTACATGCAGTACAAGATATTTACCTTGCTCAGATATTAGTCGTAGGTTCTAGTAGTCCGAGTTGTGAAAATGTGGTTTACTGGGTCGTTGTTAACAAGTCAGCTTAAAAATAAATATATCTTTTCTCGTTTTCAAGTCAAATGAGTTTAAAAATAATTTCGTACTCGATGTATGTAATAATAAATATGATTTATTATTAAAATATGTTCTGAAAAATTTTACTAGTTACGTGGTAATCGTTTTTATGCGACAATAAAAGGTCAAAAGTCAAAAAGTCAAGTTAGACCCAAAAAGTCAAAGGGTAAAATAGTCATTTAAAATTTTGAAAATTGCCGGATATTACAGTACCTACCCCTTAAAGAAATCTCGTCCCGAGATTAAATTTGTGTTAACCGTTTGTGTGACCAAGAAAAATTTTAAGGTTTAATAAACCAGTTCTAAACAAGATGCTGATAATTTTATTCAGCAAGATTTAAATGTTTCGACACTTCTCCATATACCAAAAATTTTGGCTAAGTTTGACCAGGATATTTAATCTATCAAAATAAGTATCTCAAAAATAATATTACTTTAGGTCTTATAACTGATATAAACGCGTTATGAAGAAAATCTCTTGATAGTGACAGCGTCAAAGGAGAAAGTGTAGTCGCGTTGGTATGTCAATATAAAGTTTTAATTGTTCATTGGACAGAGGCAGTCCCTGATATCTATAACGTTTCGATGTGATTAATAACATACGAGGCTAATAATGTACGATGGTCGCAACTTACTTGGCAGTACTAGGATGTATCATGACATAATTGTTCCTACTAGTGACCCGAAATGAATAGTTCGACTATCTCTTTCGTCGATAGGTGTTTATCTGGTTTAAAGGGGGTTGCATTACCTATTGGATAAAATCGTACAAGCTGGGACCGCTCCGGGACCCATCAACAGCAACCATAACGACGATAACTATAACAATTGGTGGTGAGATGCCGAGCGTGAGGACCCTCCGAGAAACAATATCCCTAGAATAGAGTTCAACAATTGGGAGGAGCTCGCGGAAGAGCTAATGTGATAGGCGGCGAATTATCGTACTCAGTCTGTTAGCTCCACAGACAGTTCATGAATTGCAAGATTTTGAATTCAAAAGTAAAGAACTTAAAATGAATAAATGATTCTTACCTTGGTTAAAGGTGACTAGTTGGAATTTGCTTAAATAGTAATATTGATATTTTATATGTATGTAAAACACAATATCAGAAAGCATTGTTAATTTCTAATTGATGAAGAGGCCATTGTTTGACAGTAGCCAAAGCAATCAAAACTCTGATTGTGGCCAATTTTGTAACAGGTGAAAAGGTGTGTTTGTAGTCCCAAACCCTCTTGTTGATTGAACCCTCTAACCACCAATCTTGCCTTAAGTCTTTCCATAATTCCATTTGGTTTGTATTTTGTTTTAAAACCCCATTTGGAAGTGATTGGTTTGTGACCTCCTGGTAAAGTAGTAAAAGTGCAAGTCTGATTTTTCTCTAAAGCTGCAAGCTCATCCTTCATAGCTTTAACCCATCATTTATGTTTTATGGCTTGCTTATAAGAAGTAGGCTCAGGAGTAGCAAAAACATTAGCTAAAAATGCTACATGAGAGGAAGGAATGTTTGTGAACTCTAAAGAAGCATACAAAGGATAATGAGGTGTAGAACTGGTGGAGTTGACTTTTGCAGGATTAATAAAATCTTGCAACCAAACTGGTCTATTTGAACTTATGGTAGACTTTCTTACTGTAACAATCCGCATTTTAAGTCATTTTACGTCAATAAATATTCAACTATTTATTTTAAACTTTTAAGCGTTTACTTTTAATTTTCATCGTTTAGTTAAATCGCGTAAACTAAAAATTAACATTCAACGTCAACCGTCTTCAAACAAATAAAAGTTTACGTCAAGCAAGTGTTATATAATTATTACGAAGATAATTTATAACTTTTCGCTTTTTATTTTTATTGGTTACGTAAAACGTTTACGTTTCACAATAAAATACATTTATGCATACACAGAAGCACCAATACCCATCTATACTTCAACAAATACCCAGTTTCATACCCAATACACAAAATTATATCATTTCTATCCCACAAACCATGTTGGCCGTCCCTCTTATGCATAACACACACAAATAAAACTTAATCCTCCACTAAAGTCACATCTAATTACTTCCTACCTTCCCTTTAACTACCAAGTTCTTTATACATGAGATAACCAAGAGAACTTGTACCTTTGTCATAAACCACTTCCTAACCCTTGTTTTGTTAATGGTTTTAAGATTTACTTCCACTATAAATAAGACCTCAAGTGTAAGCCTTTTCACACATCTCAATTGCAAGTAAACACTCAAAATCACTCTCTTGTTCTTATACATAACTCATGGCTCAATTAGGGTGCTCAAGAAAATTTATAGTTTTCATTTTTAACAACAATACAAGTATACAAATATTATTAGAATTGATATTCAAGATATATCGAGATTATTTCAAGACTTGGATTTCATAAGATCTAGTGTTTTCAAAAAGTGAAAACTAAGGTTTTAATAAGGATTTCGGGTTGAAAAACTAGGATTTTGATTTAGTGTTTATGTTGGGATTAAAAGGCTTCTTAAAGTTACTACTGCTAAGGTGAATGTTACTGTTGTTAAGCAAATACTCTAACTAGTTAAGTCTGTTAGTGGAAAGTTAATACTGTCAGTACAATGTTAGTACTGTTAGTGATCTTATTGAAATATATGCTAAGTAGTTAGTGCTGCTAGTAGTAAAGTTAAAACTGCTAGTACACAGTTAGTACTGTTAGTATATATTAGTACTACTAGTACTAAAGTTACTACTGCTTATGTTTATTAGTACCACTGATACAAAAGTTAATGCTGCTGGATTACAACTGCTAGAAGAGTTACTACTGTCAGAAGGATAAAGACAAGTAAAGAGATAAGGATTGTTTGGAGAACAAGAATACTTACGAAGATAAGTATTAGTTATTTGTAAAAAAGATATGTATAATGTATTTATTTAAGAGATTATGTTTGCGTTTAGAAAAGATCATGATATCTTAGGAAAGTATTGTAAGCCTTGTAGGACTCCTTGGTGTATAAAAGGAGGTCCTAAGGCATATAATTAATATACAAAAAATCAGTCTTTCATAGCTTCAAGGTTGTAAACCCTAACACTGTCAAAGAGTGTTCGTATTAATATATTGGAGCTTATTGTTTTGGTTGTATTTCTGTGTCAAATATATCTTACTGTTATTCTTCTTAGTGGTATAAACTAGATTCCGCGTAGTTTATATCATACACTCAAAGTTTCAATCTTAGTGCCTTTGGATTTATCCAAGAATACTAAACCTTACATCAAGCTAAGGAGTTCAAGATTTGTTCATTGGGATCAACAAGTGGTATCAGAGCTTGTTGTGAAGCTTTGAATAAGAAGAAACAAACAACTCATACTAGATCTAATTCTCTGTGATAAAATGGAGGCAGAAACTACTTCTACAACTCTGACTGCAAGACTCCCTATCCTCAACCCAGGAGAATATGATCTCTGGTTAATGAGGATAGAACAATACTTTCTCATGACTGATTACTCCCTATGGGAAATAATTCTGAATGGTAACAAAGTGCTGAAGAGAACTGTTGGAGAAACTGAGCAGGAATATGAACCTGCTACTGCAGAAGAAAAGCAGGATAGGAGGAATAAAATGAAAGCTAGAGGAACTCTGTTGATGGCACTCCCAAATAAGGATCAACTGAAGTTTCATTCATACAAAGATGCAAAACTACTCATGGAAGCCATTGAGAAGAGATATGGAGGAAACAAGGAATCCAAGAAAGTTCATAGAACTCTACTCAAGCAACAATATGAGAACTTTGCAGGATCAAGTTCAGAAACAATGGACCAAAATTTTGATAGGTTGCAAAAACTTATTAGTCAGTTGGAGATTCAAAGCGAAGTTATTACACAAGAGGACACGAACTTAAAACTATTGAGAAGTCTTCCATCTGAATGAAAGACTCATGCTTTGATTTGGAGGAACAAAAAGGAAATTGAGACCATCTGTAACACCCCCAAAAATGTGTCACAGCGGAAATATGTCCGGGGGCGTTACTTCATAATACAACAACACAAGATACACGAGAACGACCTCTAAATGTGTCGTTTGAAAAGTAATCTCGTTGATTTTCTTGAAATTAATATAACATTTGTCCCATAATTTCATCACAATGAAAAGCTTGAAAACAATACAACGAGATTTGATCATTTGAATGTAGTAGACTCCAATGCATATCAAGTAGGCCAAGCATCTAATTCACCTGAGAAAAACATGCTTAAAAGTGTCAACATAAAGTTGGTGATTTCATAGAGTTTTGTAAGAACAAATGTAAATGTTGAAATCCAAAGATTTATAAAGTATGCATGACCAATTCAATTCCTATAATAGTCGTCAACAATGTATGTGTAAATGTAGAACCGAAAAAGTATAATGTCTACTGCTTCACCACAGTATAATGAAAAGTGTTTAGTAATCAGTAATGTTTAACAAAGTAGTATGGACCACAAGATTTTCAAAATGTATGTAACTACTATAACAGATACAATATCACACAAAATGTATCTACCGTTGCGCTAAGCTCATAACACCGAAGCTAATTTATGTAGCATATAATATGCCAAATGTATTCTGCCCTACTGGTGTCTGACCAAGACACCAAATGAGATTCGACATGGTATATATCCGTTGTCCGGTAAATCGGCACAGTGAGCCATACTCACCCAGATAGGGATAATTAGTCTCAATAGATCTATTTATAACATTCGCGCTCCCTCAACCGGTTCTCCGGTCAAGAAATTAACAGTTCATGATAGTTCGGGCATTGAGTGGTCTAATCGCTACTTAGGCAACACGTAAACATGAAATGATAACCAAAACACTTGTGTCCAATGAAGAAATAACCACTGTATTCATAAAAAGCTTTATATACTTAAATCCATAAGTAAAAGAGTATGATATAAATCAAGTAATTAAGTTTGTAATGAGTATGTAAACAATTTCGTAAACGTGTATGCAAATGAGTATGTGACAAAGTATGAAACCAAGTTTGTAATCAACCATGTAAATGTGTTTGTAATGAATTGCAAAATCAAGTATGTAAACCAAGTGTGTAGAATAGTATGTAAAAGATATTGTAAACGAATATGTAAACAAGTTGTGTTGAGCATGTATTCTCCCCCGAGATTTGTAAAGCAATGTAAAACAAGTAAAAGAGGGGCTATAAACTCACATCGATGTTGTAGAACGATTGACGAGGACGCACATATTAAGCGCCAGACAAAACGGAAACTGGAACGGCTAGACCAAGAAGTTGCGGTTTATCTTAACTGTTATATCCTACTAGCCTAGGATAATGTACTTGGGTTTTCCGATGAATGAGTACATCAACGCAACACGTTGATAAAAGATTTAGATTTAAAGTTGTAATACTTTGGTGGTTGGTTAAATAAATAAATCAAAAAGTAAACGCAAAGTGTGTAATATATTCTGTATATATTACATAATGAAAAATGACTAAGTATATAATTCATACCGTGAATTTTATAACAAGATACACAACCAAAAGAATAACTTGAAGCGTATAGAATACACGACATGCGTTACATCTAAAAAGATGAAATTTAAAATAAGATGATTTAATTATATAATACTTTCCAAGTATTATATAAGAAAGATGGTAAAAACAAAAGAAACTAAATAATTCGACACGTATTCGGAAATCACCATATAAGTTAATAAAGAGTCCTTTTATAAACGTAATGCACGTTTTATAGTTGAGAATTATGTAAACGATGTTTTCAAAGTTTTTACAAAAGTTATGACTTTGTCTTCTAGTTAGGAATTATAAAATAATATTTTTTAATTTAGTATTTCGTTTTCTTAACGGTTGCTAAAATAGTTATCCCATTTATAAAAGTATAGTTTCCGTTTGTTTATCCGGTTGTTGAAATATTACAATTTAACAATCTTAAAATTATATAACTTAATCCTTTTTCAATCAATCCGTGTTGTAATTTACTTGCGTGATCAATATATATAATTAGGCGGGATTAAATAATATATAACACATTTATTTAACCATTAACCACCATTTAATCCGGTTTTATATTTATAAAATCTTATGATATATTTATTAATCGATTTATATAAATCAAAACCCACCCTAAAGGTTGTTTCTGCTCACTCAAACATGCCCTTATGCATTTCTTGCTCACCCAAACACACCTTTACGGTGTTTCCTGCTCAACCAAACACACCCTTATGCACTTCCTGCTCACCCAAACACACCTTTATGCACTTCCTGCTCACCCAAACACACCTTTATGGGGTTTCTGCACAACCAAACGCTCCCTTATGGAGTTTCATTTAACCTAAATGCACCCTAAGGTTTAAACTGCACAAACGTTTTTTTTTTTTCGAAAATTTTTTGAAAAAATTTCGAAAATTTTTGCAAATTTTTTCGAAAATATATATTTTTTTCGAACATTTTTTTTGAAAAAAAATTTTCAAAATTTTTTTCTAAACTTCTTTTTTTCGTAAATTTTTTATGTGTATAAATTTTTTTTCGAATTTTTATTATAAAAATTTTCTCGATATTTTTTATAAAAATGTGTAAAAATTTTCGAAATTTTTTTTCGTAAATATATTTTTTTTTCGAAAATTTTTACACATTTTTATAAAAACTATCGAGAAAATTTTTATAATAAAAATTCGAAAAAAAATTTATACACATAAAAAATTTACGAAAAAAAGAAGTTTAGAAAAAAATTTTGAAAATTCTTTTTTATAAAAATTTGCAAAAATTTTTCGAAATTTTTTAAAAAAATTTCAAAATTTTTTATAAAAATTTCGAAATTTTATTTTTCGAAAAAAAAATTTCAAAAATTTTTTAAAAAAAATGTTCGAAAAAAATATATATTTTCGAAAAAATTTAAAAAAATTTTCGAAATTTTTTCAAAAAATTTTCGAAAAAAAAAAAATTTTCAAAATTTTTTATAAAAATTTCGAAATTTTTTTTTTCGAAAAAAAAAAAAAAATTTTCAAAAATTTTTCAAAAAAAATATATATTTTCGAAAAAATTTGCAAAAATTTTCGAAATTTTTTCAAAAAATTTTCGAAAAAAAAAAAAAATTTCAAAATTTTTTATAAAAATTTCGAAATTTTTTTTTTCGAAAAAAAGAAAAATATATTAAAACCACAGGGATTTTTAAAACTTCCTCAAACGATCGTTAGCTAAATTGACTAACGTTGTCACATAATAACTAACGGTACAAACGTTTTGTTCAAGTTGAAAAATAATTTGAAAGTACATTGGTCATATCGGTAATAAAAAAGTAAATGGTTCATTGTGGTAAGTTTCAGAAAGTAGGTTGGTATTCTATGGCTTTTACCCATTTATTAATCGATTTATATATATCAAAACCCACCCTAAAGGTTGTTTTTGCTCACCCAAACACGCCCTTATGCATTTCCTGGTCACCCAAACACACCTTTACGGTGTTTCCTGCTCAACCAAACACACCCTTATGCACTTCCTGCTCACCCAAACACTCCTTTATGGGGTTTCTGCACAACCAAACGCTCCCTATTGGAGTTTCTACACAACTAAACGCTCCCTTATGGAGTTTCATTTAACCCAAACGCACCTTAAGGTTTAAACTGCCCAAACGCGCCCTATTCGGGGCAAAACCAAACACCATGTGTGGTCGTTTTTATCAAACCAAACGCGCCCTAATATGTGAATAACCACACTCACCCTATGGTGCGGCTGAACCAACTTAACGCACCCTAATCTGGTGAACCCAAAACCAACGCACCCTGGTGGTGCGAACCATGAAACCCAACGCACCCTTGCTGACGAGACGAACCATGCACCAAACGCACCTTAATCGTTTATAACCAAACCAAACGATCCTAAATCTGTCCTAAATCCAAACGCACCTAAATCTTGGTGTTTCATCAAATCAAACGCACCTTGGCTGTGCAAACAACCATACGCACCCTAGGTGTTGTTAAACCACCGAGACAAACGCCCTTTGTGGTGTTTTTGATAAACCACAACGCACCCCATTTGGGTTATGAACCTAACGCACCATTTTTGGTGACTGAGAAATCAAACGCACCTTATTCGGTGCTTAACGAAACCACACATACCTTTCGGTGCTGCCATAAACCCCAACACACCCTAACGGCTGATGAACACAAACCAACGCACCCTTGGTGGTAGTTTTAAACCCGAACGCACCCTATGTGTTGATATACAAACCAAATGGACACTGGCGGTGGTTCACGGCCAACCGAACGCACCCTATGGTGGTGGTTCACGGCCAACCGAACGCACCTCATGGTGGTGATGATGATGACGATGAGGTGGTGCGGCTGTGATGATAGTGGCTGTGGTGTTATGATGATGATGATAAAGATGGTGGTGATGTGGTGATCTTGGTGTCGGTGTGGAGGAGATGGTGACCGACGATGATGGATATGGTAGTGGTGGTACACGTCGGTTGAAGATGGTGGACCGGGATATAGATGACAAGGAGATGGAGATGCTTCAGAGGTGTGGGTGTTGGCGGCGGCTGAGTGGCAGCAGGATGGCATGGTGACATGGGTGGCTTAAAAAACTCGCCGGAAAAGATAGCTGGAAAAATATGGGGGCGCCGGAAATAGTAAGTGTGTGTTTAGGGTTTGATAAGAATGAGGTTAACCCTAAATATACATATATTTATAGTAGAAAGTTTATAAGACAAAGTAGCAATGATAAGATAGCCTAGGGTAGGTATTGAAAATATAACTATAGGGACCAAAAGTGTAGATTTCATTAATTATTGGTCCGAAACTCGTTTAGGCCACTTAACGGATGATTCAAAAGACGAAACTTACGCCATTGTTTTCCAAATAATTTTTCCATCAAAAATAAGTATTTACTTGGCCATATTTCATAAATATTTAGTAACGTTCATTGAAATGTTCGTTTTGTTTATTATTAGACACTGGTATCACGGGTATATTTTATCCGTAAAACAAACTTTAACTTAAATCTTCGCGTCTTTAATAAACGTTTTTGAAATAAAATGTTAAACTACTTATTTAATATTTTTATTTAATAAAAGTGATAATTAAATATAAATTTAATTATTTTTGTGTCAGTACGCGTTGCGTGCGGCTTTCAAAATTTGCCAGGGTATTTCGGTCATTTTGTGCTTGTTTTCGGGTCTCGGGCAAAACTAAAAAGTTGTCCGGAATGTCGTTTTAAATCAAATTGCTTTAGAGTCTGAGTCGTGAAAACGTGATTTAGCGGGTCATTTTTGCTAACTCAACTCATGAATAACACATATCTTTTTCGTTTTCAAGTCAAATAAGTTAAAAAAATAACTTTGCACATGAGAGATATGTAATAATAAATATGATTTATTATTTAAATATGTTTCGAAAAATTACCGGTTACGCAGTAATCGTTTTTATGTGACAATAAAAGATCAGAAGTCAAAAAGTCGAGTCGGACCCGAAAAGTCAAAGGGTAAAATAGTCATTTAAAATTTTGAAAATTGCCGGTTGTTACAAGCTAGGGTTTAACAAGATCACCATTGCTTTAATCCCTAAGATAGATTATAATCAACAAATAGGATGCTTTATGCGGATGCTTTAATTGTGACAGAATTAATGTGTCTAGGTCTTAGGATGATGTAACGCCTAAGTCTTAAGAATGATATGCCACCTCGAGAGAAGAAATCATTGCACTAAATAAACAAACCAACGTTCTAATCGGATTAATAATGGTTAATATAGTTTTCTTATATAAGGTTCGACCGCTCTTTCATCTTTTGTTAATTAGCTTGCGTGGGTAAAAGTGCCTTGAATTGATTATAGACACCAACCAAACCGTGCCAGTCTCTCAGGCTGAAAACCCCCCTTTTCCCATTAGAATTAGGATTTAGACTAACATAGGTTTAACATAGGTTTAGAATAGAATAGAATAGAATTAACATAGATTAGATAACCAAGATATTAATTAAATTGATAGATTTAACCTCGCTTCAAGTGTTCGACACCCTACTTACCATGAAACTACTACCGATCGGGTACACTGCCCGTTAAAGTGTTGTTTTTGGTTTAGTCAGAAAAATATAAATTTAAAACTTGAATCATCTTAAATATACCATACAACGACAACACATCAAACACACACAAAGGTGTAGAGCAACTGAACATTCAGAAGACTAATGTCCTTGTGCCTCCTTCTACAGGAGTAAACAGTTGCACTGATGCTAGCGGATCACAGCCTAGGAGCAATACCAAGAAAAATAGGATCTTGCCGGCTAAGAGTGTCAACAAGAAGCAAGTAGAAGAACACCCTAGGACCAATAAGTCTAGTTTGAAAACCACGAATCGTGTTGATTCTAGTATTAGCTCTAACCGTACTGTAATTAATTCGAATTCTCATTTTGTTTGCCAAACATGTAACAAATGCTTAATTTCCGCAAATCATGATGTGTGTGTAGTTAATTATTTGCACTTTGTGAATGCATCCCCCTCTGTTAAAAATGTTGTGCGCAAAGTTAAGCAAGTTTGGATACCTAAGCAAGTTAAGCAAGTGTGGAAAGCAACAGGAAAAGTGCTTACCAGTGTTGGTTATCAATGGAGGCCCACGGGAAGAATATTCACTTTAGGAGAACAGTGCCCTTTAACTAGGCTCACTAAACCCAAAGTCGTGCCTGCTACGCAAACTAAAAATGTTAGTACTAGTAAATCTGTGATAACTAAGAAACTAAGTCACACAGCTCAGAAACCACTAACTAGATACCAACGTAGAAACCAACAGTACCAGGCAGTTCTCGTTCGCCTTCCCACTTCACCTGAGAATCAGGCCATTGCTCATGCTAACCAACAGGAACCCAACCAAAATTAGGGATCTAACTTTCCAAACTCTCCATCTTCATCTGTTTTCAAATGCATGTCGTATAGATCATCCTTTGGTATTAGGACTCAGGCTGCTCAAAACATATGACGGGGGATCTCTCACGGCTTAGGAATTTTGTAAAAAAGTTCATCGGGACAGTTAGATTCGGGAATGACCACTTTGGTGCTATCATGGGTTATGGAGATTACGTGATTGGTGACAATGTGATCTCCAGGGTATACTATGTGGAAGGACTGGGACATAATCTGTTTTCTGTCGAACAATTTTGTGACTCTGATCTTGTAGTTGCATTCAGGAAGCACTTATGTTATGTTCGTGATACTAATGGTGTTGAATTAATCAAAGGTTCTCATGGTTCTAATTTGTACACTATCTCAGTTGAAGACATGATGAAGTCCTCCCTAATCTGCTTGTTGTCCAAAGCATCCAAGCGAGTCACATTCTATCCAGCTCCTGATAGTCTTACTCGGAACAATGCTGCAAGAACTCTACTTTGAGGAGACTTTAACTGAGACATTCACAGTTACAAGTGATACACGGACATTTTCGAGGATTTGTACGAACTATATCTCTTGGTTGTAGATGAGGTATAGAGTCTGCTTACACTACACATCTCGTCTTGTATAGGCACAATGTGCCAGAGCCTGGAAGATCTCACACGCATGGTGATACAATATATGGCTTAGGAAAGGTGTGGTGCGGCGGCGGAGTTATGGATAGCTTTGTAGCACGTCACTATGCTCCTCATGGAAACTTCAGCTAAGGGACACACAGTACACTGTTAGTAAGCGAGGTTCACCTAGATTTAAGTTGAGAAAGATCAGCTTTTGCTCCGCTTGTCAACTAGGAAGAGCAAAAAGCCTACCCACACCCCAAAGCTAAAAACACCAACTGGAATTTCTTAATACCCTTCATAGGATTTATGTGGTATCCAATGCAGTGCAAAAAATTAATGGGAAGAAATACATCTTAGTCATTGTAGATGACTATTCGAGGTTTACTTGGGTTAAGTTTTTGAGATCGAAAGATGAACCCCAGAGTTCGTCATCAAATTTCTAAAGCAAATACAAGTTGGTCTCAACAAAACTTTTAGATACATTCGTACCGATAATGGCACAGAATTTGTCAATAAAGATTTGATTGCATACTATGAAAGCGTCGACATTTTTCACCAAAAAACAGTTCCGAGGACTCCATAGGACAATGTTGTCGAAAGACAGAATCGTACTCTTGTTGAGGCTGCTAGGACAATGCTGATATTTTCCAAGGCCCCGATGTTTCTATGCGCAAAAGTTGTTGCTACTGCCTGTTACACCCAAAACCGATCCCTCATTCACACTCGTCATAACAAAATCCCATATGAGCTGGTGCATGATAAGAAGCCTGATATTACCTTTTTTGAGTCTTTGGTGCTCTTTGTTACCCTACCAATGACAGCGAGGATCTTGGAAAATTACAACCAACAGCTGATATTGGAATTTTTATTTGTTATGCACCAAGCAAGAAGGGTTATAGAATCTACAATAAAAGGACCCGACGAATCATGGAAACTATTCCCTGTGCAACTCAGTACAAGACCCGCTCCTACGTTTCTGACACCTGGACAGATAAGTTTAGGGCTCGTACCCAATCCGGTCCCTGCAGCACCTTATGTACCCCTAACAAATAAAGAGCTGGAGATCTTATTCTAACCGATGTTCGATGAATACCTCGAACCTCCACGTGTTAAAAGACCGGTACACTCCTGCTTTCGTATTCCATTCCAGATAGATTCAGCTGATACACCTCTTCTACTACCATGATCAAGATTGCACCTTCTCCAAGTTATCACCGCATCTTTGCGCATACAATCTCTAAATTCATATCGAAGGTTTGCTGTTGGATCTACTGTCATGAAGACAATCCTTTTGGTCCTGTTGACAAAAATCCCTTCTAAACGTGTTGCTCCGGAACCTGTGATCTGAACATCATCATCTAGGGATTAGTTTCAGCGACTCAACCCTTGTAACTCAACCCCATTTTCAACTCGGAAATTGAGCAAGATCACCCGCTTGATAATGTCATTGGCAATCCCTCTCGACCGGTATCCACCAGAAAACAACTTGCAACCGATGCCTTGTGGATTGTAAACTCTTATGTCCAATAGTCAAACCAAAGAACTTCAAATCGCTATAACTAAGGATCTGGTTTTCAAGCCATTCAAATGAATCCACAAATTTTGATCGACTTTCAAGTATAGGATAAGTACCATGACCCAACTGTGTCATGATTATTGCTCTCAAATAGATTTACAAAGTTAAGCTTGATGATACGGTGGATGTTCTAAAAAACAAGGTTAGGTTGGTGGCCAAGGGATATCGACAAGAGGCGGTATTGGACATCGAGGAAAACCTTTGCACCGTTTTTGCACGCACGAGGCTATAAGAATCTTTCATTGCTAAAGCCGCCAGTAAATAAAAAAAAAAAGAAAAAAGAACAAGACCATACTATCCAATGATGTCAAGACAACATTCTTAATGACGAATGAAGGAGAGTCTATGTTTTCAACCAGGGGGTTTTGTGATCCAGATCATCACACATTTTTTATCGTCCTAAGAAGGGCTCGTATTTTTAAAGCAAGCTTCTCGGGCATGGTATGACACTTTGTCATGGTTTCTTCTGGACAACAAGTTTTCTAAATGTGTAGTTGACCCAACATTATTTACTCAGAAAACAGGCAAACATATTCTTCTTGTTCAAATCTATGTAGATGATATCATATTTTCCTCGACCAACCCTAAAGCATGTGACATATTTTCCAATGAGATGAGTTCAAAATTCCAATAGTCAAAAGATGGACAAATATCTTTTTCCTAGGAAAACAAGTTTCTTAAGTCCCGAGGTCATACTTATCAATCAACAAAATTTGCTCTAGAAATATATAGAAATTTTGGATGGATTCGTGGGACCATGTTGCTACACCTCATGGTGGTATCGACTCAGACTCGATAAGGACCCCTTAGGGATTCCAGTTGACCAGACTCGGTTTTGGAGTATGGTCGGCTCCCTAATGTATCTCACTGCCAGCAGACCCGACCTTGTATCCTGTAAGCATTGTGGCAGTACAGGCTCGCCGACCAAAAACACCTGAAGCACTTAAACGGGTATTTGGGAGGTAATCCAATAGGAACCATTTAATTAGTTCCTTTTGGTAATCCGAAAGACACCGCCATAGCACTAACGGCTTATGCAGATGCGGACCATGCAGGTTGTCAAGAAACACGAAGAAGTACGTCAGGAAGTGCTTAGTTACTTGGAGATAAATTAGTTAGCTGGTCATCAAAGAAACAAAAGAGCACTGCGATTTCAACCACAGAGGCTGAATACATTGCCATGTCTGGATGTTGTGCTCAGATACTTTGGATGAGGTCACAGCTGACAGACTACGGTTTTGCCTTCAATAAGATTCCCATGTATTGTGACAACCGCAGTGTTATTTCTCTCTGCTGCAACAATGTCTAGTACTCCAGGTCCAAGCACATTGACATTCGACACCATTTCATTAGAGAGCAGGTTGAAAATGACATGGTTGAATTATACTTTGTGACGACGGATTATCAGCTTGCGGACATATTCACCAAGGCATTACCGAGAGAGCGGTTCGAATTTCTACTCTCGCGTCTTGGCATGAAGAGTATGACTCCGAAAACCCTTAAACGTCTTTAGGAAGGAGAAGAGGAGTAAAGGGTGGTCTTCATATATCCTATGTATATTTGTATATATTTAAACACAAAAACAAAACATAAAAATATAAAACCTATAAAAACCATAAAAATCAAAAAATAGAAAATACCAAAAAATATTTTTCAAGACATGTCTTATGTAAATCGATAACATTTACGGACCTAGAAATGTCATTCAATAATGACACAGGCCTTTAAATGAAGTTTGAGCGGAAGTTCAAACTGTTTTAAAACATGTCTTAATGGTTTACAGTTATTTCCGACTGCCAACCGCTTTTCAACTTGAGGAAAGCTTGTCGCCAAAAAGACAGTTGTTCCTAACAATGGGTAATGAATTTTTCCTGGGCATGGATTACTTAATATACGTGCATCCAAGGATTAATGTACGTTTCAGTGCATTCTTTCTTAACCGAAAGAGAAGTCTTCCTTTTATAACCAAATTATTTTCTTCTTAATTGATTCTTCAAATTTTATTTGTGTTAATCACATTGGAAAGGTGTTGTTGGAAATTCATCGAATCAGGTTTTTCAAAATAAACTTTTCAACTCAAACAACGACTACAACTCTTTAAATAGAAAACAGGTCATTGTTTGAGGGGGAGAGTGATTTCAAGTTTATTGCATCAGACGGGTTTCTAGATCACATCATACAATTAATGTAAAAGGTTTTGTAGTAATACGGGGTTAAAATTTAAGGGGGGGTTAATTATTTTTAACTGAAAGGGCCAAAATTGTCGTTAGTTAAAGAGTTTAGGGACTTATGTGCAATATGCTAACTGTTTTCTAGCTCTTTTAATCTACAAGGACTGAAGATGCCAATCTTCAAACTAGTTTACCCTAGAAAACCTTTAAACAAAAAAAAATTAAGAGTGTTAGAAACCTAAGGGATCAAAACTGCCAATCTCCAAACCTAAAATATAAATAGGTAGCGGTTTGATAGTCTGGTCAAACTTTTAACTTTCGGTCAAACACAAAAAACACACTCTCTTTCGCAAACCGCTACATCGAATCGCCACCATCCTCTCCTCAGTTTCTTGTGTTGTATTCACTAAGGTAAACATTACATCGTGTTCTATATCGGTTATAGATCGTTTTGCTAAAAGGAATCAACTTAAAACACATTCAAATAGCGTCAATCTCTAGATTCGACCTAGGTTGTAATCTAAACTCTGAATGTTGTGTGTAAAATAGAATTGATTAGAGGGATGGGTACGATTTAGTTGGTGAAAAACTCGATCACTTGATTAACTTTAATCAATTGTATTTGTGTGAGTTGAATAATATTGTATGCGTTTTTTTTTACCAAAATGAGTATGTGTGTTTGAAGATGTGTTTTTATTGCTAGGATTTAATCATTAGGTTGAGATAAAGAAGGTTTGATGTTTATTGGAGATCCTCTTATAATACATTGCACGATTTGATGTTTTTTCGCATAAGGTTTGACTTTCACAAGTCAAACAGTGGCTCAAAGTTGTTGTTGTAAGTATGAATGTTTGTGTTTGCTAGTACTAAGGTTTTGTTTCGGTAACCAAAGAAAGCAGATGCATGCTCCCATAAATTTTCACAAAGTCTAGGCTTAAAAGGTTGCTCAAAGCTCGAATTAGATGATATGTTAAGGCTTTGAATGATTAAAATGAGTTGCTTGTAAATTAGAAGGTCTTAGGTTACATTGGAGTGCATTTGGAATGAAAAGGTTGCAAGAAAATTGAACGTATGCTTTGTGTTCTTAGTAGAGGTTTGCCAGTTAGGATTGCCTCTTGATAGCGGTTTGCACTAATAGTCTTGATAACGGTTTGCTTTAAAATTCTTGATAGTTGTTTGCTTTTAGTTGCTTGATAGCGGTTTGCTTAATTATGCCTGATAGCAGTTTGATTATAAGTGAATATTTTATTTTGAGCAGGCAAACCGCTACGAGGTAGCTGTTTGATGAAGATTCTTTTTATTATTAAAATAATCTAAACTGCTATTTCAAATTTTTCGGAATTAGTAGCGGTTCGATTAAATTGAATATAATATTCGTAGCTGTTTGGTCATAGCGGTTTGATTAAAATGAATATAATATTCGTAGATGTTTGGTCATAGCTATTTGATTACAAATGAATATAATTTTCGTAGCTATTTGGTCATAGCGGTTTGATTAAAATAAATATTTAATCCGTAGCTGTGTGGTCGTGGCGGTTTGATCATTCCGCTACATAGCGGTTTGATCATTTACCTTCACAGCAGTTTGATTAACTCTCCTCACAACGGTTTGGTGTCTAGTGGGTAGCGGTTTGGGCCAGAATCTCAAAGTTTTTGGCTCATTAGTCCCAATACCCTCTCAAGGCCCAATCCAAAGGCACAATTACCTCGTTAACACCCATCCGGGACTTGTTAACCTGTATGTGTTCATCGGATTTCCTTGACCAACGTCGTCTTAATCTCTCAATAATGAATCGAAGCATTTCAATGTTCTCATCTAACACCAAGATATATGTCATGTCTTCCTGTCTTTATTGATATCATTGTGCAGACAAAATGGCTGATGAGAATGTTCCCGCCCTCTCCCACCAAGATCTGTATCAGTTTCTTCCAATTGCTGCAATGGGTACCCACTAGAAAGAGAAACTATGTTTTGGATCTTCAAAAGAAGCAAAAGAATCCAATCTTTCAAATCTCTGTGGACATTCTACAAAACACTAACTTCTTCAGGGCATTCACTGCTTCTGTCTCAGTTCCAACTATCTATATTCAACAATTTTGGAACACGCTTACTTATGAGGCAAAGACTGGAGCTTACAGTTTTTAGCTGGATGAAACTCAATTTGTACTAGATACTAATATTCTGAGGGAGGCGTTAGGGATAACACCCATTGATCAAGCTAACTAGTTCGTGTCCCCTCTGTCAGGTGATGAAATTATAGAATCGATTATGCTGAGAGGATTTGGGAAGAATTTGTTCAATCAATACAAACCTTTCTCACTGACAAGAAGAGGCTGACAATGACTTCACAAGGAAAAAAGAAGACCACTCCTCTGCTTATCCCAAGCATCAGATTAATCAAATTAATCATCCATCATTTGAAAACCAAGCACACTATTCACCTAAGAACTGGTTCACCTCTTCACTACTCGCATGAGGATAACATTTTAGGAAATCTCAGGTTTGTTGGAAAGGATGGTAAGGAAGTATTTGGTATGCCTATACCTGATGCTCTTCTCACTGATGCAATTAAAGGAGCACCATACTACGGCGGATACCTGACTCATGTCGCTGAGTATCAATGATATCTGGATGGAGAACCCGGTGTGGCAGAGGAAGAAGCAATCCCCGAAACTCTTACTCCTAAAGCTACCAAGGCTACTAAACCTAAGGCAGATATGCAGACCAAGCCCTCGGTACCTCAAGCATCCAAAGTCACAAAACCCACTGGTGACAAGGCTCCCAAGCCCACTTCTTCTCAACCACCCAAACCAACACCGACACCAACTAAATCCTCTAAGGAAGTCTAAGGTAAAAAGAGTAAACTGGTTAAGGAGACATCTAATGCACCATCTCCTGCAAAACGATCAAAAGCAGGTAAGGTAACAAAGAAGCGCAAGCCAAAGAGCCCTCTAAGGTTGGTTGATGAATTTGTTGATGAAGGTGTTCCTGATAAGGAACCTGCCTATAATGATGAAGAAGCAAACTTTCAACGGGCCGTGGAACTAAGCTTAAAGGAACAAGAGGAACGAACTCAGGGACCAGCTCGTTCGGTGGTATTTAGGGAACCTGACTCTGGGAGATTTCAACCGCTTCCAGAGGTACAAGGAAAGGGAAGAGAGAAAGTCATTGAAAAACAAGCCGCTCATGATTTACTCACCCTTCAGACTCCAAAGAAGAAGAACCCAGAGGTTCAATTTATCTTTCAGAGGCGCACTCCTATGACAACTGAACCCTCTGGAAATGCTGAATCTCCTTCCTTGGATGCTGAACTAGCTCTTGAAGATAGTGAAACGGAGTCTGATGAGGTAGTGACTCCTGTTAACAAAGAGAAAGATGCATCCAACATGGAGCTTACTGAGATCAATACTGGAGTTCAAGATAAAGGCCAGGCTGGATCAAACCCTGGTAAACAAGATGAAGGCCAGGCTGGATCAAACCCTGGTAATGCTGCAGAGTTTTAACCTCAAGCAAGTTATGTGGTTCATGCTGGACCAAACCTTGAACCCATGGACTTAGCGGTCTCTGATGCTTCTACTCAACAAAACCCTGAGCAAATGGATGAAGAGTTTAATACAATTGCTTACCCAAATGTTTAGGAGAACCTCAAACTCCCAACTGAAGATCAGGTGATTCTTGAAGAACCTACAAGCTCCACTGGAACCTTGTCTTCTCAACAAAATCTTGAAAAAGAACTCAGCTTCACTGATCAGTTCTTCATGGAGAAGCCATAGGAACAAGAACCAGAGAAAACCAATGCTGAATCAGAGGTTCAGTCAATGGTTACGATCCTCATTCATCAGGACACCTTTTCTGTTCCTCTAATGACCACTCCAGTTATTGATCTCACAACGTCACAATCAGACTCTCTAACTGTGCATGCTACACTCCCAACATCAACATCAACAACCGCAGCAGTCACAACAACAACAACTCTTCCACCACCACCACTCCAACCACAACAAAGCACCACATATCCGATCTTTTTACAACGCATTGGTGAACTTGAACAACACATGGCAAATTTGATACAAGACAACTCAGCTCTGGAGGAAAGGTTGAACAAACATGGGTCCCATCTATACAACTTAGAGAATCTTAAAAATCCTCAGAAGGTGAGCAAAGCCGTTGATGATATTGTCACTAATGCAGTTGACTGGGCTCTCCAAGCTCGACTTCGTGCTCGCTTTAGAGAGTTACTGGAAGCTGACATGAAAGAGATTCTTCTATAACGAATGTAGGAAACTGGGTCCTAAAAACCCATGAAGATCACAAGAACCTCTATGAAGCACTGGAGAAGTCAATGGATCATGACCACTCAGATCAACTTCAAGCAGATCTGGCCGAAGCTCGTAAGAAGCGTTGAAAGAGATCAGATTCACCAAGAACTCCTTCTGGCTCTCCACCACCACCTCCGCCTCCTCCTCTACCTACTTCAGGCGCTTATGGTGCTCCAGGAGCTCCTGGAGCTTCAGGGTCTTCACAAATGCCTCCACCTCCTCCTCCTCCATCTACTAATACCAGCCGAGGAAATCAGCAACCAGGCAGTGGGGCTCCAAGTTCGTCCAAGACTACGGCCTCAACATAACAATCCATGGCTTGGACTACATTTGACACTAAATACGAGTCAGCTGGTTTTACTGCTACTTAAGAAACAACTCTTACAGATTATCTAATGAATGATGATTCCATTCCCGATGAACAAGTACATTTGTCTGATGATGAAGACATCGGGAATGATCACCTACCAAAAGCTGACTTGAGAAAAGACTGGTGGAAATCACTCCCTGAAGCAGAAAGACCAGCAACCCTTGAACATGCTTGGACCATCCCTTCTTCTAATGTGTCAGATGTTGAGAAAAACTAGGCTTCTGCATTGGTTTCAACCTATGACCCCCTGCTGTGAACTCATTGCTTGCAAAGACTAGAGACATGACGACTTTCATGAACTGGTACTGCCAAAAAGTGAACAAGACCGTGCTTACACAAGTAGACATCAAAGGGCAGGCATATGAAGTTGTTAAAGCTTTTTACCCAAATGTGATTCACCTTCAGTTCCAGATGGAGGAGTGTCACAAGATGCTTACAAATCAGATTAATTGGGCGAATCCGGAAGGTGATTAAGCCATAATTGATGTCAGCCGACCACTGCCTCTCGGTGGTCCTCTAGGTCATGTCACTATTCAAACACAATTCTTTTACAATAAAGACTTAGAGTATTTGAGATATGGCAATAAGGGAAGCAGGCTCGCACTGTCGATTTCTAAGATGAAGATTGCTAGTTATCCTGACTTTGGACTTGAACTACTAGTGCCAGAGAAAATGTAGATTGATGAACTGTGCACCTATGACATAAGTGCCGCTTATGGTATTTCTTACTGGTGGTTCAATCGACAGAAGTTCTATATTGAGAGACATGATTCTCCGTCGCATCGAAGAGAAGTCAGAAAATACATGCGGATTCTCAGTGTCGTTAGAATCAAAGCCTATTCAAGATACGGGTATGACTACTTGAGCAAAATTATTCTTCGAAGAGCTGATTTCCAAGAAAACAAGATTGCTAAAAAAGATTTCAAGAACCTGTATCCCAGTGACTTTGAAGACCTGAATTTGCTCCTTCTGCAAGGTCATCTTGATCATCTTCCTGGTTCTAACAAAAGTATGCTATCTACTACTGTCAAACTATGGACCCGAAACATAATGATTCAACAGCGGGTTGAAGACTTTCAACTCGGCATTGAAAGCTACCAGACACAGCTGAACCTCACTAAACCAGGATTTCAAGCATGATTATACCATCATTGAGTCTCCTCGAGCAGTAGTGTTCCTGGTCAACAACAATGAATGAAAGATCATGAGGTTCAGCGAAATATACAAGTTCACTGATGGTACATTGACACGTATTCTGGAAGCACTGGATTACAGAGTTAAGGAATTTAAGATTAAGCGGCTCAATCCAGGTATGAATACGCAATTTTTGACTCAAAAGGACGTGACAAGGAGGAAAGAGTTTATGTCTGCTATTGAAAGGCGACTGAAGACGAGAAGGATCTTTCAGAACTTGGAATGCTTTGTTGGTGGTCGCGTACGAGATATTGACTACAGACTACTTCAGAGAACCGAATAAGCACATCATCTCTGCATTCAGGTCAATATTTTTTGTGGTGTATATATTGTATCTTGTACATTATAGTGTAGTGTTGTAGTTAGTGTTATGTGTCAGTGTATGAATTTTTCATTAAATTCAAAATCTTTCAAACCTATCATACCTGACACTAACAGAATCCCTCATAGATTAAGGAGGAGCATTAATATGTTCCTCATTCGGCTTGTGATTAATCAACACATTTTTCTTCCAGTTTTTCCAACATATTCGAATCCATTGGTATCCAAAATATCAAAGGATTTGACATTTTTGATAAGGGGAGAAAATGTGATTTAAATATGAAAACTGATAAAAAATGTGATTTTATGGACTCATGTGTATACTCCTCCCTCCTTGTGCTAAACTGTTTCGATTAATCAATGCACATGTTGAGGGGGAGCGTTTCTGAAAATTCAAAAATAATCCAGGTACTAAAAACTTTGATATTTATATCACAAGTACCTGATTGAGTTTTTCAATTGGTTTTATGGCAAGGTGAACTGTACCAAAAATACCGACCATGTATTTAATTTTATCGGAGTTATAAGGATGGTAAGGTTAGGTATTAGTTCCCATGATCCAGCCAGAATCAGAGGGATCTACCCAGGGACAACCTACTAGTTAGTGTAGAAGTCCTTAGGTATGACATAAAAAAGGAGTAAATGTGAGAATAAAGGAATAGTGCCGACTGAGATGGAGCTAGTGCTGGAACAAACCCAACAAGGTTCTAGTCATGAAGTCTCGGTAAGCACTGAAGGGGTTGAAGAATGAAAAAGAAATGTAAGGATAAAGGGTGTAAAGAAAGAAGCCCTCCATACACCTAGGCAGAAACCGGGTCAATACATTTGCTGTCAGAATCACAAAGATGATTGCTGACATTGAAGACTGACATCATGGACCCAGTGATGCAATGCACAACCCTCCCTAGCCACTCAAAATCTCTCAAAATATTTCTGTTTCATTTCTCACGGAGACTAAACACGTAATCTATTGACTTTCTCACTCCGAGTTAGTTGATATTGAAAAGGTGGCAGTCCGCTCCAGCCTCCGATCACTAAAACCAAAACGCACAATTGAGTCTAGAGCCAAGAGATCATTAATTAATCTCATTAGGACACTATTCCATGTTTACTTGTCATTCACACAATGTGAATACAAGGATTATCATAAGAGTCCTACGCATTATCCTTGTGGTTTTACCAGAACATCCGAGTGATACTTATGTATTCACAATGAAGATGGAAATCCTGCTTGAGCCAACATCAAACAAGCTCATGGTAGGTGACTTGTGAGATCCTTAATGGTTCAAACTTGTGACACTGAATATATCGAATCGGTCCAGATTATGAATTGACGATTGATGAATTTTGATAAAAGCTTAACACTCTCGATGTGTCACAAAAACACTTTCTCAAGTGACACGTCGATTGATTTTCAAATCAATTTTCCTCTTCAATCGGTAAGATAGTAACTAACCGATTCACTCTTATCGTGCTGTCTGCTTTGAGACGTTCCGATTAAGAGAACAGGCAAGTTAGGTGATTCTGATGTTCATTCATTGGAAGATCCGACACTTTTACTAGAAATCTTGTTAAGGAGATTCTTCTTAAGATTGAATCTACCTGATCACAGGTCGGTCCTTACAAGATCTGGAGGTTAATCCAACCAAACTCGGGCGAATGACAAAGCCATATTCGTCCACAAGCTTTATTGTTAACTGTTTTATTACAGGTTCAAGTAAAGATGGAGATGGAGATACCCCGTTCCAGTGGAGTCTATTTCATAACCGCATGCTCATACTCGACTGATACATCTAATGACCTCATAAAAGCTCAAGTATATGTTTCAAAGCTTCCGCAACTCTAATATCAAAATCCTCTCGAAGTGATCAAGTATTAAAGTTAAAGGAACTTCAAAAACGACGAATAATCAAGCTTTCACCATCAAGAAATGTATAAGCATGCCGATCCAGATGTCACAAGCACAAGACAACAAAAGACCACAAGTTGATGATCAGAGATTAGATTTGGTTGATGATCTTAAAGAAGCTCAAGATCACATATCAAGTACAATCATAAGTCACTAGACAAAGATCACTACTTCAAAGTATAAGATAGTACGTGAAGAATCAAAAGACTACGAGCTGAACACATGATCAAGATTGCTGAGCTTAAGTTAGTATTTTCTGGGGTGACCTCCCTTAGGGGGAGATTGTTAGATATTAGAAAAAGACTCGGTCACCCAGTGTATTGTACCATTTATTATAGCTCGTAGTTTAACGTTTAATATGTAATGTTCGGTAATGGGCCGGGTTATCAAGCCCAACGTGTAAGCCCATACCATAGCCTAAGGGCTGATTTTTTAAGCTACTATATAAGCCTCTTCCATGCCTTAGAAGAGGTGGTTAGTCATTTTATAATACAAGTTCATTTTCTCTCACAAGAAAGTTTTACTCTCTAACTTTCTCTCTCTAGACTTGGCTAATCCATCTATCTTCCATTGTGTTATGATTTCCAATATCCTACATATTACAATATTTAATCTATACACTCTGGTTTGTTTTGTTGATGACAAACATGTAACGTGTAACACATAACGTAAAATGTAAAAGTTACTCGTAATCGTGTTTTGTCTTAACATACATTCAACACCTCTCGATGTCCCAAATCGTCGTATGCTACAACACAGGTTCGTACATGTTTGTTATGTTAAATTATGATCAAACCCCTAAACAAACCATTAAGAAGGTTTAAAATACTTTTTAGAGTCATTAGGTGTTTAAAAATTAATCATTTTCTTTCAAATCCCATTTTACACTTTGCATTTACAAGTATTTTTATACAAATGCATCAAGAATATTTTCTAAAAGAAACTCATAAATCTCACATATAGAAGAAAAAGAAGAAGAGAAGAGAGAAATAATAAGAGAAGAGATGAAGAGGTGGTGGAGGTGTTTGTATATTTCTTGTTTATTTCATGAAGGGAGGAGAGAAAACTCTCTTACACATTTTCCTAACACACACTCACACACCCTCTTTATGTGTAGAGAGGGTCCTTATATAGTTCCTTGGCCAGCCATGGGCCTTCTTGTTGGCTTTTATGGGTCAGGCCTTATACTATTACATCATTTATCCTAACACACTAGTCCATTGGACTAACTATTACACGCTCGATATCGTCTAACTATTACAAGACTCGTGAGATCGATAATGATCGTCACTTCACTAAAAACTGAATTCCTAACAATATCCTCTTAAGGAATGATCATTGAGATCTCATAAATGATCAACACTTTCTGAATTCCTAACAATCTCCCCCTAAGGGGTGATCATAGAGATCTTTGTCACACCTCGACAATGGCAGAAACACAAGGCGTGATGGAGGATGGAATCGTCATAACACATGATACAATATAGAGAAATCTAAATGCATATCAAAAAGTGTCACAACATCCTCCGACGACAAGTATAAAAACTTGTGTCAAAATAGTCGATGAACACAACACATAGTTCAAGTTTATTACAAACCAACTTCCAACATAGGAGTGAGATAAGTCTAGAATAATCTACGATCATCAACATGAAAACAAGTCTCGAATGCAAATCCTTCAACAATGATCCCTCACGGGATATCTTAAGTCTCTAAGGCATTCTATCTTAAACTTACTGAGCAATTGCATCACCTAAAAATAATACTCGAAAAGGTCAACATAAAGTTGGTGAGCTCGTAGGTTTAGAAGTAAACCCAGTTTTTGTGCCAGAATTTAAGTAGTGGACAAATGTGCAATATGAAAATAGTATACATGCAATAGTGGTTCACATAGAACTTATGCACAAAATGATTTGTTCCGTAGAACTTGTTCCAATAGTCCTCATGTCATTCACATAGCATTCATAGGCACATATCATTGTCCAAAAGAAATAGAAGTTTTTCACAGATGAAAAGCATTGAAAAAGCATTTGAGTATCATTTTCCCCCAACGGAAAAGTGTTTAAAAAGTGAGGCTACGAGAACTCACCTTAACCAAGATAACAAGTAGCAGAGAATATGATAGTCAAACAACGATGTACAACGGCTTCTAGACATGACCTAGCAATTTGACTGATTTAGAACATGCTTGAAATGGGTATTTGGATTTGATGCATAGGAGTTTTGAAAATGTTTTCGTATTACTGGTTTTAGTGGTATTGGTTGCGTAGTGGTTGGTGATTTAGACTCGAAGAAGATATACCAAGTATGTATGTTAGCCTCAAAAATATCGAGTCAAATGAGAAGTTCATTCATTAGGAATATTAGGTCTCGGTCATTTATATATTAATGTTGAAATAGGCTAGAACGGGAATCGGGCTCATTTAATGTAATCTAATATGTCACATGTTACGGGCTTAAAAGCCCAAGTAAACCCGAGCCCGGCCCAAGAACAAATCCATACGGCCTAATAAGCCCAATAGTGGCCGGCCTATGAACAAGTATAAATACCCCTCTCCTAGGCTGAAGAGGGTGTTGGTCTCATTTGTATTTTGTGCAAGTAAATCAACCATCTAATTTTCTCTCTACTTTCTCTCTCTAAAATTCTTCCATTTTTCTCATCTTATTTTCTTGTTTAATCCAAGTAACTAAATATGATTGTGTAAGTGATTTGTGTGGATACGACATTTGGTATCAGAGCTCATGGGATGATTAGCTAGATTGTGTGTGCGTTTTCTTGGTTAGATTCGATCAAAAGTTTGGTTTTTGAAGGTTTATGGTCTCATTCTTGACACTCTTTGATTCTCACGATTGTGGTGTTAAAGTTGGTGTTTTTATTGTTGTTATAGCCTTCTAGGATCAAGTTGTGCAAAAGAAACCAAGCAAAAACGTTCAAAAGGGTGATTTTTAGGTGGAAAAAGTCATGTTTTTCATCACTGCGTTTTGTCTCTCTGGCAAAATTCTTGACTACATTTTGTCTCTTGCGTTTTGTCAGAAAAAAGACACATCGTTTTGTCATTTAGTAAAGGACAACAGTACTGCGTTTTGTCTCATTAGGGACTGCGTTTTGTCTCTGCATTTTGTTTGATTTTACAGGTTGCGATTTGTCTACTTTGTTTTGCCTAATTTGAAGACCAATACTGTGTTTTGCCTAGGAGGAACTCTGCCCAACTCATTTCTTCACTGCGTTTTGTCTAAGACTCTTCACTGCATTTTGTCTAAGACTCTTCACTGCGTTTTGTCCAAGACTCTTCACTGCGTTTTGTCTAAGAGTCTTCACTGCGTTTTGTCTAAGATTCTTCATTGCATTTTGTCTAAGACTCTTCACTGCGTTTTGCCTATGTAATACTGTCTTCATTACGTTAACTCATTTCAACCAAACCAAATCATAATTAAACAACATATCACCTAATCTAACAAACAATCATCACTTTTAACATACAATCACTAATCATTGTATCGATCTAACAATTATCATAATACAAATCATTTTCACTTCACATTTCACGGTAAAATGGAAACGAAAGATACTTTATCTTCTTATTCGAATTCGGAAATTCAAGACAAAGCAAAAAAGAGTTGCATGGTATCTTTTCAACAACTTCATTCACACCTCAAGCTTCTTTCAAACAACGACTTAAATGGAACTCGAACCGAGTCTGGATTCAAACGTGCATTTGCAACACTCTTTGGTCAAGATGTTGATACTTTTATAGGCATAATGTTCCTAAACGTGGATCAATTAGAAAAGCAACTTGACAAAGAAGAATTTCAAGAGATTGGATCCATGGCTTCTTTTAAAGTACTCGAGACACAGTTTTAGATGTTCATCAAGTTACGAATTTATTTGGATGATGAATTTGTTGTAATGACACGCAACTACTTTCTCTAATACACTCAACTTGCAATTCTAGAATTCCATGACACACTGATCCAACACATGGAATCTGTTAAGAAGTCGATTGATGAAAGAGCAAAGCATAAACGAGAGTATGACAGCTGGGTAAATGAAAGACAGATGCAGACAACAGAGGAAAAGGTTTATTCGAGTAAAGCATTGGATGCTAGTTTGGTTGATACAGAAAGCAGTGGGACAGAATCAAAAGAGCAGGATACAAGCCGCAGATCAGGGAACGATGCACATGCTGATGATGCAGATATCAGACCCATATATGATGAAGAGCCAATTGCTGAGGTACAAATGACTGCTGAAATCAATATCTTTGCTACAGGACAACAACATACTAAGCAACCTGAATTCGATAATAAAGGAGAGGTTGACCAGAATGCTGAACAATGTCATGACACATGTCCTTTACCTGCTAAATTAACTGATAACCAGAAAACTAAACACTCATATCAATCTCTCGAATCTAAAAATATTTGTCAAAAAAAGACCGTTGCCCAATTTCAAAAAGATTTTTTAATAATGGAAGCACATTGTGTTAATTTTGAACTTAAATATCAAAATCAAGCTTTAAAAGAAGGGCAACATGGTCAATTTTCAAAAATAAAAAGTAATGAAGCCAAGGTTAAACATGACATAGATGTAATTGAAACAATAAACATAGAATTGGAACATAAAATGGCTAAATTACTTAAGGAAAATGAGACTTTGAAAAGGCATTACAAAGAAATGTTTGATTCTATCAAGACAACAAGCTAAGAACATATGAACACATAACTTCTTGATTTGCAAATAATGATAAATTCAAGCTCAACTTTCAGGAAAAAGGGTTAGCAATTGCAGCATTAAAAATGAGTTTAAGGAAATTAACAGGAAATAGTGTTGAAAACAAAGTTTGCAAAAGCGTCAATCTTAGGGAAACCGGCTATAAGAACCACGTAGAAACCAATTAGTTGTTAGACAACCAACTGCGTTTAAGTCTGAACGACCTAGAATTTTAAAGCCACGGTTTGCCTCCCAAGTTGATGTCAATAATGATTTGTCAAAACTAGTCACTACACATTATTTGCATAAGGAAAAAGAATCTATAGTTGCAAAACCTCATCACATGATTGCACCTGGCTCATCTAGGTATAGCTCAAATGACATGGTTCATAATTACTACCTAGAGTAAACAAAGGGTTTATACGAGGGGTTTAACTAACCAGTGTAGTTAGTTAATAAAACAACATATAAAGGCTTTTTGGGTGTTTTTAGAATTTTATTTATTTAAATAAGCTTTTCCATCTAAATCCATTAGTAATCATTATTGTTTGGTCTCGAATTGATTATACAAGCCAAGTTCTAAAGTCTACAACATCACCGGCACACTCATATTTTGTGGAATTTGGTGTAAAACATTTTGGAAATGGATAAGGTTAAATCCTCACAATATCTAATAAGGGTTATTGTGTGCAGGTTATGTATCAAGTAATTTCACAAAAGTAAGCTGCATTTTTCTTTTAAATTTGGCATAATTTAGCGTTTTATGTGAACAATAGGACAAGTATACCTTCTAATTCCATCCCATTGAATTATACAACGTCCTCGTTGTATAGATAAAACCATTAAAAATGGGAATTTAAAAGAATTAAAATGAGAAACTCCCCTGATATTTTACTCGGTAGATTCTCCATGTTAAGTTTATGAGCAAGAACGTGTTGAACAGCCGTCTTGAGGTTTCAAGACTCCAACACTTTAAAATTTCTAGATCGTAGATTCTCCACCAACATTGTTGATTTCTTTTCATTCAGCGAGGTCCTATGCAAATTATAGGAAAAACGATGCATTCCTATCTTGGTACCTTTGGTTTAATTTAAATACTAAACTAATACTAAAACAGGGTTATAGTCTGTTGTTTAGTCGTAATCATGTGCTGAATACGCCGTATGACAGAACTGACCAAGAATGTTTTAAAGTGCATAAATATAAAGGACTGATTACGTTCCCAGACATTCAATACGCGTTTATAGGTATGGGGTGGATACGCCGTATTGATTGTTTGGGAAGACATACTCGATAAAAAATAAATAACAATCCGGGTTGTTTCCCGGGAAGCACTTTTGTTTACAACGAAGTCTTTAATTTAGACATTTTCCTTCCACTTCCATACTCTTGTAAACACTCTCTCTTCTTAATTCTGCTCTTGGTTTGGATAGCGTGCTTGATTCCATAACATACTCACGAACTATGGTGCTGAACTTACTGCCAGTCTTTGTTCTGATAACGAAGCCATAGGTATCTCTGATCACGAGGTGGTAGAGGTGCCATATCTTTTTATGATGAATCGAGAGAGATAAAACACAGAGAAAGTGATTGATTCTCCAAGAATTCTTCGCGGTTAAAATTTTTTGAGTGGGTAAAAAGAGAGTGTGTGTAAAAAGCTTGATCCGCCGTATCAGGTGGGCTTTTAATACCAGACTCGATACGCCGTAACCAGCTGATACGCCGTATTGGTGTTTGATAAATACGCCGTATTGGGCGAATTTGTTGACTTAGTCAACACTAGTTAAAAATAGTAGATACGCCGTGTCGGTGTTTACCTAATACGTTGTATCCGTTCTTGGAGACCAATTTTCCTTAGATTTAACAAAGTAAAGAAAACGTACCTTGGACTCTGCAACATTCTTGTACAATCACCATCCTTATGATACCATTTAGGGTCGAACGAAATGCCAAACGGCACATACAAATTCTTAATAAGATTGAATATCATCCCGTTGACAAGATAATTCTAAGCCACGATATTTACATTTAATTCCATGACAAAACTTTTCAAAATGAAAACTTTATTAATTTTATTGTGACTTCCCTCCAGAAGTTTATTTGACCCTTGTGTATTTTCATTACCCCCTGATGTGCGGTCATCATAGGACTTCTATACGAGAAGTTTTACAACTCCCTAAGCATTGCACCTAATCGTTGTAGTGTAGTATAGGCAAGACTCGGGGTTGTTTATCGTTTACTCAAGGAATAGGTTGGGAAGGCTTGATCACGGTCAAACAAAACTTTAAGGGTTGAGAGAAGATTCTTTTTGTATTTTTGTATTTTATAGAAAGCAAGTAAATCGTATAATTGGAGTGAGGTTTGGTTTTAGCTATTTAAACTAAATGTATTCTACGCTAATGGTGATAACAATAAGATAAATGATTGTGTTTATTTAATCATGTATTACTCCCTAGATTGCTTCTCCTAGTGTTGTTGCCTTGTCACACTTGTGATGATCTGTGTAACTATTTCCTAAAGCATGAACGAATTACACGAACCCGCCGTCTACTTAGTATGCCGCTAGAGCAACGCACATGCAAAGTAGTATGAAGACTATTACACGGCCCCTAGGAGTACACTAAGTGCATGTGAAATATATTAAAAGTGGATCAACCATTTTAGGGGGCAAGGTAGTATGAAGACTGTTACCCGATGGTATCCTTTCTACGCAATCACGTTTCCCTAGACATATCAACATCGATGTAGACAAAAGCTGGTTTTCTAAGACCTAACGTGTACATCCATCACAAGAAGCAACACCACTAAGATCTACATTCTAGGTTTCATACAATCTTAAATAAACACAAAAGGAGGTTTAGCCAAGCATGTTAAAGATAAAGCAAGAACAATAAATCAAATAACACATAGACATATTGAATGATTAAGTAAACCTTACTTGAGTAAAACATGAATTATAAGAAGTACAATAGGGTTTTTAGTCCCTTAAAATAGTTCCTTACAGTTGGTATACGACTAGGTTGTACCCTCTTTTTATTCTAAAGTTACACACTCAAAACCCTAAATTTTGGGTTTGTTTTATAGGAATAACGACGCGCGGACGTCACGTTTTTGTCGGGAAGCCGTCCGTAAGAGAATTTCTAGATCTGCGTTTGAGTCGATGTGGGCTGACGCCGTCATGAAACGATGTGACGTCGTAACTTGATGAGTTATGACGGCGTTGTGTATAGCTTGTGACGCTGTCTCCAGGCTCTGTGAGCACAAATCTTTAAGAGTCTTGGTGTTGGTTTGTAATCTCGTCCGTTTCTTCTCCAAATGAGCCCAAGTCACGTGTAATTCATCTAAATGTCTTCCAAATGAGAAATACCTAAAACGGAATGATTAAGTACCTATTTTGGGCATTATACTACGTATTTTGAGGGTAAACGAACCGAAAAGTGTATAAAATGACACTCATCAAATACCCCTACACTGGATTGCTTATCCTCAAGCAAATGGGCTTTTCTATCTAGACAATAACAATATGAGGGGTCATTTTACCTACTCTTTAAATATATTCTACAACACAACCTTTTAGACCTAGTAATTAAAAGCACGGAAAGTATATACTAGCACCTTACATAAGTGTTTAGGATTCTCTCTATCACTCGGGTGTATAATGAATTAAAACATATGGGGAAACGGAAAATCATACTCATTACCTGTCATAGCATATAAATTATCATAGGCTTGGTAAAGGATCAAACCTCTACCGCTAGGTGCAAGTATTACTCATTACTATCTAAGAGGTCTTTTTAAAGGGTTGTGGGGTATAGGTGTAAGATAACATATAATGAAAACGAAAACGGATGGGATACATTTGGGTGGTGAATTTGGGGAGGAAGGGTTAGCTAATTACTTACACGAATACACGCTGGGTTGGTTGCTAAGGCAAGACTCGAACGAAGATATACAAACTCTACATAACTCTACACCAATCTCTTTCTTTTTCTTTTCTTAATTTTTTTAAATAACATAATACAACATGAGGGTTTATAACACGTACCCCTACACTTGAGCTTTTACATGCTTGATATTTACAATCTAACTAATGACCCGAATTGAGGTTGATCAAAATAACATGGAGATCATTTGACAAACATATGGGGGTATTGACTTGACTTTTCTTCCCCATTCTTCCACGAAATATAAATACTACCATGAATCCCAATCGTCCCAAAACTGTATTTACAAGGATAAGGACTTATCAATTGTGTACTCAATAATTAACTTGGGTTATAACACAATAATGTACTAAAAGCGAGTACATATAAGGTAGGCTAAGGCTTTTTGGGTGTAACAATTGGTTTAAGGGTGACAATGATCTTCATTAATAGTCCACTTTGACAAGGAAAATTATGAGAACCGTGAAAAGGATAGGCTCAGAGGGTTGTACTAGGGTATCCTGCACTAAAGGTGAGTGCATGGCAAGGGTGTGGGATAGTTATATGATCGGTGTGACCATCATAACAATTACAGGTTTAAAACATGGGTTAATCTAATGCTCCTTATCATGCAATTCCTTAATACTTAATATGCGGTTTTTTTTCCCCCCCATTTTCGGTGATGCATCACAAAAACAAGTTCTAGAATTTAATATGCTACCAGTACACTCTCATAATCATAAAGTAACGATACCAATGTTCCAGAAAAGGCAACAAAACCACGCATACACATCCGTAACGACGGAATAGACACACATGATTGCTCACTCCTTAACTCGAACAAGCTAAAGGTATAATATCTAAAGGCGAACCTCACATTGTAGGGTTGGAATTTTGAGGGTTTTTGTGCTATTCATTATAATTCCTATCCATGGACGCTAGTTAATTCTCGGTTTTCGTTGGTTTGTGTCGTAAAATCAAAATTAAATTTTGGTAAATAATCACCCTTTTGATGGATGTTTCGATATACTTACCTCTTTTTAAGACAAGTGTGCAAATGACAAAATGAAATAATAGTTCTAAAGGCTTATTTTCCCCTACATTAAATTGAACATTGTCCCTCAAATGTTCTCTTTAGAAGTACTCGTTTATTAAAACAGATATAAGGGAAAAAGTAAAAAGAAGGGAAAGAAGAAACTAGCACTCCCCTGGTTTACTCAAATTATAGAGAAGAATACATGGGCCGATAACTGGTTAAATTGTCCTTCGAGAATCATCCAATGAAACTTCCTAAGAACTTTCAAGCTTCTTCTCATCAAATATAACCTGTAATCAAAGACAAAAGACAACTATACCAAGCATAAAATGTGCGATTTACCAATATACTATATGAATTTAGGGTTCGAGTCGATAGATAGGATGAAAGAATTGTTAAACTCATTAGGTTTTGCAGGTTTATAACAGAAGAATACATATATTAAATGTTGTGCAAGTTTTATTTTCAAAAATGATTAAAAACTTTAAGTTTTCTGAACCTGGGCGTTTGACGCCGTCAGGGTTGTGACCCCGTCACAGGTGTCGTGGTGACGGCGTCGCGTGTTAATCATGACGCCGTCTCCACAGTCTGTGAAAATGATTTTTTTTGTTTTTAATGAAAAATTTCCTGCACTTGATTCCACAAGTTAATTCCTGTATAAATGGTTGTACAAAACCTGAGAATTTTTTTTTTTTTTTTTTTTTAACAATTCAATCATTTGACTCGAAATGAGCGATTAATCTAAACAATTCATTTAACATGTTTGAATTTTGTTCAAAAGCCGAATGAATTCCCCTACACTTATTGTTTGCAAAATACCTTTGATTGAAATTAAGACGAGGTTAAAGACAAACAAAGCATGATTACAAGATAGTTCAATCATAATAAAACAAATGGTAAAGACTTAAAACATACATGACACTCCTAATTTACGGGAAAAGTAAATTAGGTTGCCTCCCAAGAAGCGCTTGTTTTTGTTCGAGTTACGAGCCTGACTCTACCTTATTTAACAGAATAAAAGGGAAGGTTCCCCTACACTTGAGTTCAAGTGTGGGTGATAGTAATGGTACACACCATGGTGGCAAGAAGGAGCCATATGTTAAAAAAGTATTTGTTGAATTTTGTGCTCCAACCGGTGTGTTTCTTTCATCCTAACATTCTCTACTTCTTTTGGTCTAACGTGTGAATTAAGTCCTCTTCCTAGAAAATAAACTTCCTTAGACTCTAATTCCTAATCATTTTCTATCATTCCCAATTTTGAAAAATTAACACCTAAGGATCCACTAAGTCCTAATAAACCCGGTTTAAATCCATAATGTTTCTTAGGGTCACCAATGCATGGGTGATAATGGCAATACGTATCCTTAGGGTGGAAAGATGCCACGTGAGGTGAAGGCGGTGTGATATTGGTCAAATGATCTACTTCCTTCATCCTAAAACTATCCGGACTATGTGGTTTAATGGGTGGTTCGAGGCCTATTACGTCTCCTAGACTTACATCTAAGGATGGACTATTGAGTAAAGGTTAAGACTCTGGTCCATCAAAACTAGGAACTTCCCTAGAACTAAGAGGAGTGTTGTGATTACAATTCAAGCCTACTTTCTCTAGTTTTATTTCATTCAAAGGTTCTACCTCTATTGGGGTTCCTATAGTTTCATCTACTTCTCCCGGGTAAGTCACAAGCGATGTGGCTTCCTCAAATGATGGTGGGACTTGTGGGGTATTTTGTAGGTTTAGATTTTCTACTTTGTCCCATGCTATATTCCTATGCATCTCAATCCAAACATTTTCATTTCCAAATAATCTTTTTGCATGAACCTTCAAATTTTCTATTTTCTGTTCGAAAATAATGTTTGGTGGGTTGTCCCATTCTTTTTGGTCATGGGCAAAGTTTTCAATTGTTTCCCATGACTCTTTACCACTTAACTCCCTAAGGTTCCCGTCTGCTGCAAAGTCAAGGTCCATTTAGGTATATTGGTCGACGTGATGATAAAAGAATTAAGCAAGGGACCATAAATTGAGGCCATGATGAGGGACTCTTTGGATTAAGTTTTTGAAACGAGTCCACGCATCGTAGATAGGTTCATCTAGATGTTGTTGAAAACTCCAAGGTTGTGATGTTTTGGAATGGGAAGTTGTGTTTTGTAGAGGGTTTTGAAAGGGTAAGGTAAGTGGTCTTTCATACATCATGATGGTGAATGAAAGGGTTACAAACAAAAGGCATAAAGAAAAGATAGAATACGAGAAAGCTAACTGACAAGAAATTAAATCTTACTTGAAATGATTTAAGCAAGTAGAACTAAGCTAAACTATGATCAATACCTAACTATTCCCCAGGCGGCGGCGCCAAAAACTTTATGTGCGGTCGTCGTATGACTTTTCACGACGAAGTTTTTACTAACTCCATAGGACTCAGTGTAGTGTTAGTATAGGTAAGACTCTGGGGTTGTTTATCGTTCACTCGAGGAATAGGTTGGGAAGGCTTGATCACGGTCTAACAGAACTCTAAGGGTTGAGGGAAGATTCTTTTTGTAATTTTGTATTTTATAGAAAGTATGTAAATCATATAATTGAAGGGAGGTTTGGTTTTAGCTATTTAAACTAAATGTATTCTACGCTAATGGTGATAACAATAAGATAAAAGATTGTGTTTATTTAATCATGTATTACTCCCTAGATTGCTTCTCCTAGTGTTGTTGCCTTGTCACACTTGTGATGATCTGTGTAACTATTTCCTAAAGCATGGACGAATTACACGAACCCGCCGGCTACTTAATATGCCGCTAGAGCAAGGCACATGCAAGGTAGTATGAAGACTATTACTCGGCCCCTAGGAGTACACTAAGTGCATGTGAAATATATTAAAAGTGGATCAACCATATTAGGGGGCAAGGTATTGTTACCCGATGGTATCCTTTCTACACAATCACATTTCCCTAAACATATCAACAGCAATGCAGACAAAAGCTGGTTTTCTAAGACCTAACGTGCACATCCATCACAAGAAGCAACACCACTAAGATCTACATTTTAGGTTTCATACAATCATAAATAAACACAATAGGAGGTTTAGCCAAGCATGTTAAAGATAAAGCAAGAACAATAAATCAAACAACACATAGACATATTGAATGATTAAGTAAACCTTACTTGATTAAAACATGAATTGGAAGAAGTATAATAGGGTTTTTAGGCCCTAAATCGTCTCCTACAGCTGCTAAACGAACTAGGGTTCGTACCCTCTTTTTATTCTAAAGTTACACACTCAAAACCCTAAATTCAGGTTTGTATATATATGAAAAATGACACGACGACGTCGCGTTTTAGTCGTGACGCTGTCGTAAGAAGAATCTTCTAGATTTGCGTTTGAGACGGTGCGGGCTGACGCCGTCATGAAATGATGTGACGCCGTCACTTGATGAGTTGTGACGGCGTCGTGTATAGCTTGTAACGCCGTCTCCAGGCTCTGTGAGCACAAATCTTCAAGAGTCTTGGTGTTGGTTCGTAATCTCGTCTGTTTCTTCTCCAAATGAGCCCAAGTCACGTATAATTCATCCAAATGTCTTCCAAATGAGAAATACCTAAAAAGGAACGATTAAGTACCTATTTTGGGCATAAACATACGATTTTGAGGGTTAAACGACCCCAAAAAAGTGTATAAAATGACACCTCATCTCCCCTCGAAGATCGTATCATATCAATTTCATTATCACCATTGTCTTTATCTAATTTTTGATCATCGAGATAAATTATGTTGAAGGGGAATAGATCATTAAAGTACAAAACGTTTTGTTCCACTTCATCATATTCGGACAATGATGTTTCATCTTTCAAATCAAACTCATCGATATGTTGAGGGCATAAAGTGGGTTCAATTGAGAAATCTAATTTAGACGTTAGAGCATCATTGTAAACAATGGCTGGAAATTCATTCTCAAAATCTTTAAAGAAGTCTAAATCATCAATACAACTGACCAAAGGCTCGGGTGATGGAAACAAAGGCATATTGACTTTTTCATTATCATTTTCCGAATCCGTTTTCAAATCATAAGTAGAAATTATTTTATAAGAAAACGAGTTTTTGTCAAAAACTATCGTGTAATCTTCATCGTCGAATTTGTCAAATGATATTTGAAAGTCAATTTCATTGTTGTTAAGAGAACTTATCGTGGGTTCACAAGAGAGTGTTTCATTTGATGACAAATTATCACTGAAGACTATATCTAGGAATTCGGTTTCAACGGATATGAGGTCGTGAACCTCTTCATCATACCAGATCTTACCATACTTAGTAGTTTCCCAGTTAAACACTTTCCCACGTTTTTGAGCTTTTTCTTCCTCGAGCCTGATGTATTCCTCCATAGTAATGTTCGGGTCGTCCATCCTGTAATAAACTTACTAGGGCAGAAAACCGTCAAATAACTTTATACGTCGTATTCAGTAAATTAAATACGCCGTGTTACACAAACACAATTAGCAAACATACAAGAATATAGACTTAATCTAAACTACACTAATCCTTAAGGTTAGATCTAATCTAATGCTAAAAACCAAAATATCAAATAAAAATCAAGATTAATTTTCACTCCCCGGCAGCGGCGCCAAAAACTTGATGGGTGTTGTCGTGTAGGTGTAATTTATGCTTTCAAGTTTTAAATTTATATTTTGCTGACTTTACCTAAAACAACACTTTTCACGGGCAGTGTACCCGATTGATGGGAGTTTCGTGGTAAGTAGGGTGTCGATCACTAAGAGCGAGAAACACTTTCAATTTATTAATACTTTGGTTTTTAAATCTTAAGTTAGTCTTAACCTATGCTAAACCTATGTTAATCCTAAATCTAAAGGATAAGGGGAGTTTTCAGCCTGAGAGACTCGTTGGCAGGGTTTAGTGTTGACTAAAAAAACCAATTCAAGACACTAAACCACGACACAAGCAAATTTAACAGAAGATAAAAAAGCAGTTGAGACAAATATAAAGAAAACTGTAATATTAAACCATTATTATCCAATAGAACGTTTGGTTTATTTTTTAGTGCACTGTATTACTTATCTCAAGGCGGCATATATTCTTAAGACTATAGGGCATTACTTTTCCTTAAGGACTCATAAACACGTAGTATTTGTCACAATTAAACGTATCCGCATAAAGCATCCTTTTTGCTGATTATAATCTATCTTAGGGATTAAAGCAATGGTGATTTGTTAAACCTAGCTCATAAAGATCTTTACCCACTTACTGCTTAATGGCATTTCATACACTTAGTAGTCCACTACCAAGTTCTTTACCAAAAATTAATCGAGAACGTACTCGTTGATCCCAAGGTCACCTTATGGTCCAACTAAGCTCACAATCTAAAGGCAAAGATAGGTCGTTAATTGTGATCCTATCGCTCTAGATGTATAAATCACTATATAGAGAGCTATCCCGGCATCTAGATTACTTGGTCCGTATCACTAGATCCAGTTGAATGATAGTATCGCTACAAAGCACGTAAACAATGTTGTTCCCACTTAGTTAGTGAACAATAACTACAAAGTTATCATTAACTAACTCATGGCTAGCAAGTAAAGAAAACAATTTGTTATTTGAAAAGATTTTTGTACGTAAATATAGTTAGTAAGTAAAAGACACAAAATTAACTTTTCAACGTTTAACTCTTTTTATTAAGAATTATACCCCATTGTATGCAGGACTACAATAGGGATTGAATGATAATGTGTGTGTGATCTCCTCACTAATAACTTTGCATAAACCTAAAGTGTTATGCAAAGTTAACTACTATGCTAACCAACTGAGCTTGCTTAAGGACTTAGTAGATTTGGAGGAGTAGATGTGTGTTTGTGAAAGATACGACTTTGAATGCACAAACTTCACATCTACTCCTTTACAAGAGTTCTATTTATACTACTTAGGCAGGGCACACCTCTTAGGTGTTGAGCACTTATCTTAGATCTAATAGGTTAGTACTACAATGTCTATTCTAAGTATGAGACAAATACTCTTTCTAAGTTCAGTTCCTGACACTAAACTTGTCTTATACCCTCTTCAGGATAAGTTAACTTCTAGAGATAAGAGCTTAGACTTATATGCTTTGAAACTGTCTCGCCTATTCTTTAGGGTCTGTTAGTTGTTGGAGATCGTATGGGGCTCAGTGAGTCTATTGCCACAACTCACTTAACCCATCACCTTCTTCTTTGGCTCAGGCTTCATTCACTTAGTACCGCCTCACTGAATGCTAGTCTTTTTTATAGACTCAGGTTGCGCATCTTGAAGGTAACTTACTGAGCGACTATTCACTCAGTAACCTTGAAATGTTAAAGGTTATTTACACTTAGGTTATATTGTATTCAAATACTAAGTGAAAGATCATTGGGAATTGAATTGGCCTAACAATCTCCCCCTATTTGGATATAAATATAACCTAAGTGTTTATCAGTGTGAGTGAGTACCTACAGCTTCTTCTCACACTGATTTCTGTAAAGCTATCTAGGATACTGAGTTTTTAACACAAAAAGTGCTTCGTTGAACGGTTACAAGGTCCTATTATCTATTACAAAAGATAACAAAATGTTACATAAGTACTCAGTCCATTTTGTATCCAAGAGCTTCCAGCTTGACTTTCTTTGACTTGAGCTTTTCTTGGTCAGGGTGTTCAGCAATGAGTTTCCTTAATTTCATGCTGAATCTTGCATTTTTGGTAGACTTGACCATTGATGTAGCTACTAGATATGACATAAGAGCTTCCATCCCTACTTTGTCAATGTCACTCCATCTTTGGAATGCTTGATCCCCAAATTCATCAATGAATAAAATTCCATACTCAGTTTCTTCAATGACAATGTTGTTAATAAACATGACATTTTCAGGGAGAGCTCGATTGTATTCTAATCCAGGGATTCTTGTTTCAGGCTTAAGTTCCATGTGCTTTCGTTTCCTTCCTGAGGATCGGGATGAGGCTTGTTCAGGGGCTGGAGCAGGAAGAGCAGAATGAATTCTAAGTTCCTCGGGAATTTTCTTTAGTCTTTCATATCTTTGACTTAAAGAATTCATCAAGTCTTTTACCACTGCATTTTTCTTTTTGGGAATGATTTCCCTTAGTTCATCCAATTCGGAGATACCAAATGCACCAAAGAGAAAGGGTTCATGGACTTTAAAGTTTCTACCATCAGTGCCTTTGTAGACTGTTATAACCACTGGCTTGGTTTTTGGATGGATCTTGATATCAGTGATAGGTTCTGGTTTCAATCTGCTGCTGATAGTCCACATATAGCTATCATACTTATGCTTTCTGAGCTCAAGAGATTTTCTAACTTTCTCAGTATGTTGTCTTTTGAGAACAGCATGTTCAGCGTCCTAAGCTTTATTAAACATTTCACCAGCCTTTGCCCCTTTAATTTCTTTGGGATCAAGTCCTATCTTTTCAGCCTCTTCCTGAACAACTTTTGTGGAAAACTAGAAGGGGGGTTGAATAATTTACCGCTTTTTTAATTTAAGTTTTATGTATGTTTGTAAAACTTAGATTCGACCTTTTTGTGAATTCAATGCTTGCACAATATGAACAATGTAAATATATGAAATGATAAAGTAAGACAAGAGATAAGAGTAAGAACAATCAAACCACAACGCGAGGATTTATAGTGGTTCGGTAAGGAAGCACCTCTTTGCCCTACTCCACTCCCCGAGCACCAAACTCTAGAGTTTTCTTCACTATATCAACAAACTCCCTTATGGCAGAGAAAACCGTACACAACGTTGCTTATATCAATTTACGACACTAAGCTAAATTTTGAGTTCTAATCTTAGCTAGAACCAATCTATCACAACACAACTTCACAACTTGTTCACGACTTTACAACTTCACGACTTCTTCATAACTTCACAACTTCTTTACAACTTCATGACTTCTTTAAAACTTCACGACTTCTTCACAACTCCACGACTTCACTTCACCACACTACTTATATCACAACTACCTAACACTACTTGGTAAGATCAAAACGATCTAACTATACTTACAAAGATCACCAAGATCTAGCTACTACACACAACTACAAGATATATAATTGATTTACACATATGTGATATGAATGCAACAAGATTGCTATGCACACTAAGGTGTAATAGTTTTTCACTTGATGATGGAAGTATTCTTCTCTTGCACTTGAGGAATATAGCTTGGATCACTTGGAAACAAAGCTTTATGATTAAATGATCAAAGTATTTTAGAGAGAATAAGTGGGTTGTTTTGAGCAGAAAGAATGAGTGCAAAAGGTGAGAAAAATGTAGGGGAATAGTCTAGTATTTATAGGACAAAAAGGAGGAGCGGAGTCTATGGTCGGCCCCCTTAAATAGGGTGCCGGACCCCTTAAAATTAAGGAGGCTGCCCATGTAATTAAGGGGGCCGCCCCTTATTCAGACGCTCCTTTTTGTCCTATTCAGGGGAGGTGTTTACTGGACCATTTCTAGCCGTTTTAGGTCCGAAATTTTGAAATTCAAAATGTTTATTTTGAATAAAACATTTCTTTTAAATGTAAAAAATGTTTTGTGATGTTTATAAAAAGTTTACAACATTTTATAAAAGTTTCCTTTGATTATAAAATGCATCAAGCATTTGTTTATACATACCTTTAAGCGATGTAATTGTTGAAATGAGAATTTACTACTAAATACTTGCTTACGTTTAATTTTACGTTGAATGTTTTTATATTTTGTAATTATCAAAACGTAAAGATGTGAAAAAATATTATTAATGTTTTTAGGCATTATATTTTATCAACATCTCTCTCAAGACACTCATCAGCAACCAAAAAAGGTCACGCGTCTCTCCCTTCTGCTTAATCATCAAACCACTATCACATAATTAATTAATCTCTCTCCTGAACCTCATGCAAAAACACACACACGCCACAAATCCGAACTATCAGATTCATCAAACAAACTCATAAATTAGTTTACCAATATCAACTAAAAAAGCTCTTACTCATGGAATTATCATATCGAGGATGAGGTGCAAGGTGATTTGAGGAAATCTTCAATTACATGTAAGTGATTAATTAATTTTTGGGTTTTTTGTTTATATATAAAATTTTATATTATTTGTGGTGTTGATTTAATCTAGGGTTTTTGTTGATTTTGTATTTGAGTGAGATGGTGAGAGGGTGATTGTCATGAGGTGTATG
>BQNB010016970.1:0-70749 GCA_026074375.1 Tanacetum coccineum | reverse complement strand
TGTTGTTCTTGTGGAATGGTTTGACTAACTTGAATGCAGGGCCTTCCAAGTCAGCTTTGGAGAGCTTATTCTTCCCATTCTGCTTGCAATACCATTTGATGAAGGAACCCACATCGCCAGTCTTCCGAAGTAACTTGTGTTCCTCTGGATCTTTATATGTTTTGGCGAGTGCATTGGCCCAGTTGTTCTCAAGTTTAGGTAAATCATTCGGAGGAACGGTCCAATCCGGCCTAGTCTTGATCTTTGGAAAATGGGCAACATTGGTGTCCTCTGAATTTGAGATATGCACATCATTTGGTATTGGAACATCATCAACAGGCTATTCAGATTAAGGGGCATTCTTCTTCTTGGAGAATCAAGAGGGAGATTCTCGAGTGTCAAAAGTCTTCTAAGTTGAGGACGTCTGAATTGGAGGCTGTTTTGAACCAGAAGCATCAGAATCATGCCTTTTCTTCTTGCTTTGGTCTGAATCTTTTAGAGGAGGTGGAGGAGGATCTTGATCATCATGGCGTCTCTTACGAGACTTGTCTTTAGCATCAATGAACTCCTCTTTGTTGTCACAATTCATAGATGCCTCAAGAGCTTCATAGAGAGCTTTGTGCTCCGGATGTGATTTGTACGAGCCACTTTCAAACATCCGATCATGAAGAAGTTCTTTCATCTAAACTTATGACAATTCTCTTAAGCGATCAAGGAATGGAGCTTAGAGAGCGTCGTAAACAGCTTCTTTGATGACCTCATTGACATGTTTGTCAATCTTCGAATACAGGTCGTGATTCTCAAGTGTGTAAACCCTGGATGAGAGAGCTTAAATAGTCTTGTCTTGGAGCTTGCGCTACTTCTGAAAGTTAGCACATATCTGACATAGGATCTGTTGAGCTTTATTGTTGTGGAGGTGGTGATAGTGGAAAGGTTGTTGTTGTAGCGGTTGTAGCTGTAAAGACTGGTTCTTGAACGGGAGGAGATACTAGTTTTGGAGGTAAGGGATCGATGATAGGAGTGGACATTGGAGGATCTGATATAACAACCCACAATTTTCATCTATGTAATTATCCATCTATTAAATTAGATGCAATTCTCATCAATGTAACCTCTACTTATTAAATTAAGTACAACCATTTTCACTGGAATTTTTTTGCTTTATTCTACCCATTATGTAATGTAACTTACATAATCAAAGTAAACGAGCTCACGCAACAACCAATGCCAACTATAACTATGTTTATATCATGTAAACATCCTAATATGTCAAGTCTATGTTCTAATATCATTTTTACCATATACGTTATCCATTTAATATACTTTTCAAAACGTTATTTCAAAACAAGCATTAAACGTTAATGTTTATATCAAAACCCTAATTATATGTAATGTTTACATACAAAATGAATATACAAGCTTTCAAGGCATGTATACAAGTGTACAATGCATATCATTTGAAATATTAATTCCCTCCTAAACCATGGTACAACTCCCTAAATATCAATGTACAAACCAATTAAACACGACTTCAAATAAGCTTATTTTTCCCTCCATTTCTTAAGGCATTTTGTACCATATTTTAAACATATGTTACAAGCTTCCAATGCACCACATTTAAACTATATTTCTTGCCCCTTTCATTACATATACACGTCCTAAATCCAAAACCCTAATTCGAAACCCTAATTCGAAACCCTAATTGAACCCGACACCTTTTAAACCTATTTTAAACCAAGCTAGCACCCTTACACCATGTTTACCACCTTGCCTAGTTACTTGTCACCACCAAGAAAGCACCCTAGCTCCTTGTCATCACCAAGCAACCACCCTACCACCTCCACTACTACCCTTGCTCACCAAGCAAACAAATACCCCATCATCACCCATGAAAACCGAACTCTCTCACACCACTACACCTCATCCTAGTATTCCTTGGTCACCACTCTACATCCTTGAACCCCACTCTAAGTTTACTTGGCCACCACACCAAGTAACTTGGCCCTTACTCCTCCTTTTTCACTATATATACATGAACACACACATACACTTTCAATTCACTCTTAAACTTTATACTACCTTAAAATTATAATCTAAGCCATGTCCTAGAAGTGAAGTGAAGTCCCTAGATCAGTTAAAAGCCAAGGAAAAAGAAGGAGAAGCCCTAGAGCTTGTCACAAAGTCGTACAAACCAAAAACCCCTATTTCGACCCATTTTCAAGTTGTAAGTTATTCTACTAGTTCAATAAACTCTTGCCTTGTTGTAGAACTTTCATAAAGCTTGTTAGATCCTATATAAACTCTTGTTTAAGTTCTTGAACCACAAACCCATGCGGTTTGGTTTTCCTAAACCAAACAAACCTGTTTTGGATATTAAAGCTAACAAGCTCTTTTCATAAGCTATAAGCTCGTAAAAGTTACTTATTTGAGCTTATATTAATAAGCTATAACCTGTAAAATTTATTTCTAAATCAAAAATATCAATATTAATGTGTTTGGACTAAATTTGCAAATGTTTTCATGCAAAGGGGTATATATTATAAATTCTTGAAACTTATAACTAAAAGGGCTAAAATTGTCATTATTCCAAAGTTATAACTATGAGGGGCTTTTTTGTAAAGTTTTAAAGTTAAAGGTTTTAATTATATATACTTTATATATAAAGGACTAACTTTGTAAATATATAAAAACCAAGGGTATATATTATCATTTTGCATTCTTAAAGGTATAAAATGTAATATTTTTATATAAATTATAAAAATATATTTAATTATTATAAGACTCGATTTTATTAAAACCTGACACATTTGTCGTTATCATTCGTCGATCGAAACACTATAAAATCAATTATGTTATAAATATAACATAATTTATCATCCACTAGCTTTTGAAGAAACCTAAAATGATAAAATCTTATCATTTAATCTATAACGTATCACGTTACTAGGGAATTTCATGTGAGGGGTTTCATTTGGGTAGATGTTTTGACGAGTTGCTGGATTTACAATTTAAAGTGTCCTAGCTCCTCTATATTATGATAGCCCGAACTGTGTTACGATGCTTTCATAAACTAATAAACTAAATTAACGTCAATGTTAAATAAAGCTTTGAAGTATAATCAAACTAAGACTTGACATATATTAACTCAGGTTGCGTGACAAAGCCGTTTAAACACCATATGAGTCGCTTTTGACATCAATCAGATTTCCCTAAACTAAGGTGAGTTCATAGTCCCACTTTTACATGTTTTCTAAACTCCGTGGGGAGATACATGCTATAAACCATGAATACAAGTGTTTTTCTAACTGTATGCTATCCTGATATATTATTGCCTAAGTTTGCCAGCACTGCCAATATTTCTTAATCATGAACCATTAGTCACTTGTGAGTGAACGCGAATATTGTGGATAGATTTATCAGGGTGTGACGACTCTCGTTGGTGTGCCTATACTTTTGGTACCAATAGCACTATATTTGATTATAATTGGTAACTTTGGCAAGTTACTTTCATGACGGATTAGGTTCCTCCCCAATGTCACTACGGAAAATCATTTAACAGGTTGAGTCCATGACTTAAATTTAAAAATATTGTTTATTATGATAATTGTAAATGCAATTACAATTATTACAAACTATTGGTGTATAACAACGTAACCCACTATTGAATTTGTATTCAACTATAATAACTTAAAACCTGTGAATTTCACTCAACCTTTGTGTTGACTTTTAAGCTTGTTTATCTTAGGTAACTGAGCAACTTATGGCACGGAGTGGCATTGGACATGAGGACGTCCAAACCTATTGTCATTCAACTTTATGTTTTGAAATGTATTTTGGGACCTCCGTTTGTAAAAACTCTGATGAATAATAAATGATAACTTATCTTTTAAAAACGTCTCTTTTGAGTTGTTTTCTATTATTGTGACTATGATTCATGAAGTAATACCCCAAATTAGCTTCCGCTGCTATATGTCAAATATCGAGGTGTTACAGATTGGTATCAAGAGCCGCGGTTATAGAGAACAAGGTTAAAACCTGAAGAATAACTACTTTTTCCATCCAAGAAAGTCCTCCATGCCACTACATTCCTGAATAGTATGTAAATGATACATAACTATTATACTATTATATAAATAACTTATGTTAGTTTCCAATGGGCTGTTTCAGAAATATGTCTTCCAACACTTCCAACTATATCTACCCTATTATCGTCCCATCTGATGTCGATGTTGAGGATGCCTTTTCCTCTACAACTACTCCTAACTATACCCCGACTTCACCAGACTATTCCACAGCCTCACCGGGAAATACCTCTGCTAATCCTTCAGATGATTTATCTAAGTATCTTTTGGCCTCGTTAGCCATCTTACCTTTTCACGATGATCCATATATGAAACTTATGCAAGCATATAATAATGCTACTAATGATGAATTACTTATTCCACCACCACAAGCTCCTATTGCTCCATTAACTGTTTTGCCTCCATCTTTAATCTTTGATCCCCAAGATTTCTTTCTTCTTGAAAAGACTTTACCACCTAAGAAACGAGCCCATTTCTGATCATCCTTTTATACTTCTACTCTACCTCAAGTGTTTGAAATAGGAAAAAGTTCTCATAAGACGCCTCTGGAGCACCATGAGGAACGGATCGATACTATTCTAAATCACTTAGATGAACTCCCTCTTGAGCGCATTGAGCACATAGAAGATATTATAGAAGGTCTTGGTAACGGTCAAGTAGTTATACAGCAAGATTCTGATCAACTCGAAACCGAACTTCATGAAGCCCGTGCTCAGATTGCTGGATTTCAGAGAAAGCAAGTAGGGTATGATGACGAGATTGTTCTTACTCGTGTCAGGACTTCTACTTTAGAGATACTCATCGAGGATATCCAGACTCGCCACCAATCATATATGAAGAATCTTCTAGACAAGATCCGTGAGCTCAAGAATCACAAGGGAGGACCATCAGACTACTAGACTAGATCTTTATCATTTACAGCTTTTAGTTAGAATCCAACCACTGGATGTGTGGCATAAATAATGACACTTGTAAAATTTTGATTATGTAAAATATGTAAGACAGGTTGTTTATGACTTAATACAGTGGTGATTCCATTACATACTTCCCTGTTTATGATACCGATTTATGTATGTCATGGTTGTCCATCCTATATTCTTTAATACGACGATTCATATCTTTATCCAGGATTACCATGGTTCTCTTACCATCTGGTCTTCTCAAACATTGATACCTAAGTATCATGGATACGATCAATAATCAAGACATTGAGCATAAAAATTTTGGAATCTAATACTTCCAAATAAGAATGATATGTCAAATAAATTCAATATCACTAAGTATGAATTTTTAATTTTTATACAATGACTTATGATATGACTACATTATATGAATTCTTATTTTGTGTTGTCTTGTGAATGTTGATAGAATGGCTCCCAAGAGGACATTAACATCTACAGCATCATCCATGTCTCAGGCGGTCATCAGGAAACTAGTCGCTGATAGTGTTGCCACAGCTCTGGAAACATAAGCTGCTACCATGGCAAATTCTGACAATACAAATAGGAACACCCGACAAGGAGAAGCTCCTGTAACAAGAAAATGTAGCTACAATGAGTTTATGAGCTGCCAACCTTTCAATTTTAAAGGTACAGAGGGCGCTGTTAGCCTCATCCGCTGGTTTGAGCGAACTGAATCAGTGTTTTCCCGTAGCAACTATACCAAAGACTGTAAGGTGATGTTTGCTACTGGTACTTTAACTATACCGAAGACTGCAAGGTGATGTTAACAACTATATCAAAGCTTTGTCCTGGTGGAATTCATTCACCCAGCCTATTGGAATAGAAGAAGCTTACAAGATTACTTGGGTTGTATTCAAGAAGCTTTTGATAAAGAAGTATTGTCCATGAACTGAGATCCAAAAGATGGAAGACAAATTTTACCATCTGACTGTGAAGGGGAATGATCTCAAGACATATGTGAGAAGATTCCAGGAATTGGCAACCTTATGTCCCACTATGGTGCCAGATTCTGAGAAAAGGATGGAAGTTTTCATCAGGGAATTGCCTTGAAGTATTGAAGGGAATGTTACCGCCTCTAAACCTCAAACCCTAGAGGAATCCATTAACATAGCCCAGAGGCTAATGGATCAGGTAACAAAGCACACTTCAGTGCAAGTATCAAGTGATCACAAATGAAAGTTTGATGACAAAAGAACTTTAAACAGCAACAACTACCGCAACAATAATAACAAAAACTATTGTAACACCAACACCAACAACCGCTACAATAATCACCAACCACAACAGAATAACAGGCAAGAAGCTGTCAGAGCTTATCCTGCCACTCCAGCTAAGAACAGTAGGTATGCTGGAAACCTCCCATTGTGTAGAATATGTGTTCTACATCACACAAGACCTTGCACTGTTAAGTGTAATACTTGTAACAAGGTGGGCCATTTAACCAAGAATTATAGAAATAAGGGGCCAGCCACTGGAAGTAATCTGCTATTAGTGATAGTTACTTGTCATGCCTGTGGAGAGAAAGGACATTATGCAAATCAGTGCCGAAAGACCACCAACAACAATGCCCAGGGGAGAGCTTACATGCTAAGGGATAGAAATGCTCATCAAGACCCGAACGTAGTCATGAGTATGTTCCTTCTAAACCAACATCTAGCTAGAGTATTATTTGATTCTGGAGCCGATAAAAGCTTCGTATCTATATCTCTTGCCTCTATGCTAAATATTCCACCCATTACAATAGATACTTTTTACAATATTGAAATGGCTGACAGAAACCTAGTAAGCACAAACACCGTTATTCAGGGTGCAACTCTGACTTTGTTAAACCAACCTTTTGAAATTGATCTTATGCCGATTAAACTCGGTAGTTTCGACGTCGTCATTGGTATGGATTGGTTATCCAAGTATCATGCTAGAATTATTTGTGACGAGAAAGTCGTCCACATCCCAATCAACGGTGAAACTTTGATCATCCGAGGTGACCAAAGTAAAACCCAACTAAGTCTCATATCATGACAACCAAGATTGAGCAGGTTAGTTTATACCATTAGAAATGGCTAAGAGTTCATTTTATGTGTTTAAGTGTATGCTATGTGATTTTAAGTGTGCTAAGTGTGTTAAGTATGTGCATGATATCATTTTGAGGTGTTTGGGCATCTCATTTTGAGTATGTTTGTGTGGGATTATGAGTATTCCATTTGTTCACGTTTAGTGATAAAGGAGAGGAATGGCGTATTGCATGTAATGCTACGTCAATAGTTGGATGATTTAGTGTTAAGCGTTTATGATAATCGTGGCATTTTAGAAATGAAATAAGTGAGTGAAATATGAAAGTATGGGGCAAACTTTCTAAAAATGGAAAGTGGTTTGGAGAAACGAAAGTTATTTTTAGAAAGGTTAGTAAGTGGCGTTTAAGTAAAAAGGTTTGATCAAATTAACTTAGGTTTTTATAAAAATTTAAGGTAATGATTAAAATTAAGTATTTAATAAAAAAAATAATAAATATAGGGAAGAGGGGCCGATCGGTTTTAATAAAAAAAGGGTTTTGGGTTTTAATTTTTGTATGAGCCTAATTAGAATTGGACTAGGATAGTTAGGGTCTTTAAATAAAAGGCCTAGCTCATAATCCCTTTTTCCCCTAATACCTTAAATCGTCCCATAATCCCTGGAGAACAAAAAAAAAGTCGACTGCCATAAGTGAACCAAGAAAGATTCAAGAATTTGTTAGGGTTTTTGCTCATAAAGGTAAATATATTAAACCTCTTTAAATCTTTTGATTCTTATAGCTTAATTATGATGGATTCAGGTTTTAATAAAATACAGATGTTAATGAGTAATTAAATTAATGTTAATTGTTTTTTATTGGATTTTTAGAATTGAATTTAGTGGCATACCATGCAAATACATGTTAGGGTTTGCTTGAATCTTTAATTCTAGTGTGAGTGTAGAATTAGGGCTGTGTTCACGAGCGATTTTCTTTATGATGAAGAATGATATTTAAGAGTTTCTTTTTTTTTAAACAGTAGCCCTCTGAGTCTTCTTTCTAAAGAATCCAGCCCCAAGAGTTTTCGTGGTCGGGAAGGTTGTCAAATGATTTTTATAAGATAAGTATGCAAAACAGTGAATTTTCTGACGGGTTTAAGTTAGGTTTTGATTTTTCTAAAAATACTTAGACACCTTCTCAAGGGCTAATATTCATGTGGAAGTCATTTCATATGTTGTGTGTGACCCCTGATTTTGGGCTAAGTATGGGGTTGTTGGGAATTATTCATTCCTGACTTAGTACCGTTAGTGATAATAGTTAGTACCGATAGTTATAATTAGTACTGACAGTACAAAATTTTTAGTACTGATCAGTTAGTTAGTACCGTTAGTAGAAAATAGTTAGTACCGTTTAAGAGATATATATGAGATATTATACGAAAAGATATGTATTATCTTTTATGCGTTTTGTAAGCCTATTAGGGTTTATCCTTAGTTTATAAAAGGATCCCTCACGGCATAGTTAGAGATATCAGATCAATATACATCTCATACAATCATATCTAATAGTTAGTAATCTGTAATCACTTGAAGCAGATTAATAGAAATTAAGTTTAGTATTCATTGTTCTTCTTAATACTATTGTGAGATGCCGCAAATAACAATAAGTATTACTTGTCACTTTTTTATTTTAGTTCAAACTCTATTTATCACAAGTTGAGCTATCACTCTAGCAGGTGCAAGATCTGTTCAGTCTGGGACTCAAAGTGGTATCAGATCCTATGGGAAAACTCGAGTATGAAGAACAAAACCAGTTATAAATCTTTATCTAAAAAAACTTAATCATGTCTGGTTCATAAGATGAAAATTTCCCCACCACACCATCATCATCACAACACCCAACACAACAAACTCATCAGTACTGTATCAACCAATCAAACTCCTATTCTCGAATATGGGAGAATACGATATAAAAAAAAAGTAAAAAAAAATAAACGGGCATTGGAAATGGAACATTATTTGGCCCATACAGACTATCCCAATCTGGGAAGTTATACAAAATGGGAATGGTCCTATATCAATCACCACAGATACATAAGGTTCAAATCAAAGGTTCTGCCTCCAAGGACTGCAGAAGAGATCCTAGCCAGAGAAAGAGAAAGAAAAGCTAGGACCACTTTGCTTATGGCTTTACCAGAAGATCATCTTGCTAAATTTCATAAGAGGACTGATGCAAAAGAAATGTGGGATGCCATCAAATCCAGATTTGGTGGAAATGACAATCAAACAGATGCAGAAGTATATCTTAAGAACGGTTGAAGGTTTCTCTGTATCAAACTTAGAAGGACTACATAAAGGCTATGACAGGTTTCAAAGTCTTCTGAGTCAATTAGAGATTTATGAGGCAGGTGTATCCACTGAGGATGCAAAATAGAAATTCCTTAGATTTCTACCTTCTGCCTAGTCTCAAGTTTCCTTAATCATAAGGACCAAGCCAGGAGTGGACAGTCTTAGCTTTGATGATCTATACAATAATATTATAGTCTTTGAGAATGTTGTTAAAGGCTCTGCTGCATCATCCTCTAGCACGCAAAATGTGGCATTTATCTCTGAGAACACCAGTAGTACTAATGATGTTAGTAGCGCTTATGGTGTTTCTAATCCTTCTGGTCATCACTCATAGTATGAACAAACTTCATCATACTCCTTACATGCAAATCAATCTAGTTGCCCTTAATTGGATCATGAGGATTTGGAACAGCTTGATGAATTTGACTTAGAAGAAATGGACTTAAAATGGCAGGTTTATACTGAACCAAGTAGTATAAGTAGACCGCAACCTCTTGAAAGAATCCTCAACTAGATGAGACACTGAGCACTACAACATAACTCCTTTAAGTGATAGCCAATGTGCGCATTGAGCATCATAAGAAAAACCACATTGCTAGATTATTCAAGTCTTCGTCAACACCATATAAAACGAACAAGTTATCTTTAAAGTGTAACACCCACTTTAAGATATGATAAGAACACGCACCTGTGAAACTCAACTACAACATCAAATAAGTGATAATCAATTGTCTTCGTAATCACATCTTCAATAAATCCAAAAACAGAAAATTCTATCTTCTTCTCTTCATGAACACGACATCAAAACAAACCTTGTGATCCTAGATCAAGAGCCCCGAGGCTCTGATACCACATGTTGAGAATCTTTTAAGCTCATCTAGGATCAGTTTTATAGATAATATTGAATCACGCAGCGGAATAATAAGAAAGTAATATTATCAAACAAGGTTTTATTATTGAACATTCCACCTTTACCCAAAACACTATAATTTGGGATTACTAACTAATAAACTAACTATTTTGTGGGACGTGTAAACCCACTCAAACAACATGTTTTCTATCTATGATGCACACACACACCCCTTTGCTAGACGACTCTCATTGGAGAGCTCTATGTTTCTGGATGTACTAAACCTATGTCTATGATCTCTTTATATAGGGAGAGATCAAGACTTACAAAGAAAGCTAATTCCAGTCAACAATTATATTAAATACTTAGTCAATGTATTTAAAATGGTTGACTAAACATAATTAGGAAAACAAATCATCATTAATCTTAACAGTTGTAAATAATCTCAATCACCATTAATCGTTGCTTGACCTCATTAAATGAGATAGAGAAAACTATTGTTATGACTTCAATTCCTTCTAGAATCCTATAATGCTAAATTAGTCCTTCTTGTTTCATTCTTTTATTCTTTTGTCTCATCAAATCTGTAAATCCCAACATGTAACACGTGTTATTTTGTTGTTTAGCTTTGTGTGAGGATTTTTGGGAGTGCTTTAGCATCAGTGAGTTTTCATAGCCCCCTTTTCCTTATTTTCTTTGGGGTGAAAATGAGATGATATAAGTTTAAATGTTTTAGTTTGCTGTGATTATGTGATTATATTTTTATGTGGTACCTCCTTGGCTTGTGTTTCAATTGGGAGGCGTTTTTATGTGGACGCTCTCTAATGCTTTGGTGTCAATTAGAGGCGTTTATGTGGTACGCCCTCCCTGGCTATTGAGTCAATTGAGGAGTTTGAGGTTCAATGTGAGTTCGGTTGGAGAGTGGTGTTTACTACTCAATCAAATCCAACTGAAGGGTTGAAATAATACCTACTAACTTTGTGTTCCGATCGGAGGGTAGTGAGCTACCCATGACCCTGTTGTGAGTATGAACACATTGGATGTTATGAATTTTATTTAGTAATCACAGCAATTGTATGAAAGTTTTTAATGTGCCCTTAAACCTATGACTCTCACACCAACATTATGTTGATGTTAAGCATCATTATTCATGTGAGCATCATGGGAAAAAGATAGAGAGAAGTGGGCTAGCAAAGAGACCATAGGACGATCATCTGGAAAAAGTTTACATTCCATTATTCGTCTTGAATATTGCATTATTTTGGAATTATGGAATAATTGTTGCATGTCTTTTCTATTGGCGAGAACTTTACGTTTCATCAATAAGACGCCGTTTGGTTTGGTTAGTTTTAAGTGGTATTGTTATGACCACTTTGTGTCTATACATTTCTTAATTTATGCATGTATAAATCTCTATATAGACGCCATCGAATTGTGATGAATAGTCCTTTCTCGATAACGCCTACGCATTTCCGCCTTGGCGGGGTGTGACACGAAGCTACTCAAGCTTTAAAGGAAAAAAATCAAGTACCTTAGGCTAAGGGAGATAAACCTCTGCCAAGAAGAAGCAAGCTAACAACAAAGTTAAAAGGTTTAAACGGTGCAATTGAGGTTGCTTTGGACCGAAGTTGAACAAAATGAATATTATCTCTTTGAAAAAGCAAGATGCAAACCATCACTCTCACGCCCAGTGGCTCAGGTAATGGAGTTGACATACACTCAAAGGTTTCCTGATGAGCTCAACAAAATGTTCAAAAAAAAAGAGTTTTTGGTACATAATGACGGAGCGGTACAAACTAGAGGTTCCCGATGACCTAAATACAGATCAAAGAGTAAGAAGAATCATGGACAATCAGTCCAAGGAGAGGATGCAGAAGAAAATGAGACATGACAGTAAAGATGATAATGATGAGCAGAAATGTATATGACAATGACGAGCATTGAAAGTGCAAATAACAATTGATGATGAAGAATGTGATCGAAGAGAATGTCAGTGGAGAAACTAAATCAGATAACGACAGAGATGATTTTGTTCACCCAAACTTGTCAACATACAAAGCAGATGATCAGGAAGAAGAAAAAGAAAGAAGAAAAAGCAAAATGATGAGATGAAGTGTCATCTGATCAGAATGGACAACACACCACCTGATTATGAAATTCAGATGAAGAAAGAAAATCAGAGGATTGATGATAATGTTAAGGAGGAGAACAAGAAATAAGGAACTGTAACGGAACTTGACCTCACCTAGATAGAAGTGATGCGGAAATGACAGATGCTCAAACTAATCAAGAGACGGAAGAGGTTCACGTGACTTTGACTACTGAACCTCTAGTAGTGCAACAACAAAGCTCATCTGTTTATCAGATTTGGTGTCTAAATTCATTAATCCCTTTCCGAATACAGGTATCGACTCGATTTTAAATCCAAACGTTTAATCAGATATTCCTGTCAATGTATCACTTTCTGCCACTACTAAGACACCTTCTTCTGACACTACAATTCCTTAACCACCCATTCCAATCATTCAATCTCAACAACAAACACATGATTCCACAACAACAACAACTATTCTAACAACAATTTTGCCAAAAATCCCCAACTTTGCATCTCTATTTTGTTTTGAACGAAGGGTATCCTCATTAGAGACTGAACTATCTGAGCTCAAACAAACCATAATTTGCTAAAAAGCTTTATCATTGCGAGCGTAGCGGGCCCGTTTTCTACATTGAACAGAATAAGGAGTGAGTGGCTTACTGACCATCCCAGTTATGTCTCAATAGATTGGTTATGTAATTAATGTTTTCAAGGGATCTTTGAAAAAAAACTTGCTTTGAAAAAGTTATCTCAAATTCTAAATAAAAAAGATGTATTTTTATGTCAGCAAGTGGTACTCTTTCACAAAAGGTTTAAAGAATAAAAAGTTATACTCTTAGATTTCTTAAAAAGTCAAAAGTTGTTAAACAAATCAGAGTATATCTTTATTATTCTTGAAAGAGTATCATTTCAACAAAAACTTTTTGGTGAGGAAAAAACAAATAGAAAGAGAGATAAAATCTATACGTGAAAAAACAAATCAAAGTATGTTCAAAAAAGAATTGCCAGAGCATACAAAATGAGTTTAAAAGAATAAAGCTTATGGCATGTGCCCGAAAAAGCAAGAATAGGCACATGAGAAAGAAAATAATCAGAATATGCTCAAAAAGAAATATGCTAAATGCATAAAAACAACATAGTGGAAAGAGACAAAACATGTCAAATATGTGCAAATTTTAAACTATATCTCATCTCACTAATCATTTCATGTCATCATACAATATTTCACATGGCTCAACACGTGATTCCAGCAGCTCAACTTGTTCCTCAATACAAACCAATTGGGAGATGCAATAATTATGCGGACATCATGCATTAACTGCAATTGCTGATGTCCCTGTTGTGTACCTACAACAATTTTGGAGGACGGTGAGCAAGGTACCAGATACTGGGACACATCTAAATTCATGCTGGATATTTAACATTCATATACACTATGAAAATGTTCAAGAAACTCTTCATTTACCAGTGGAAACTCCTGAGAATCCATTTGTCACACCAGCCAACATTCATACTATTGAAGCATTCATGAACAGAGTTGGTTATCAAGGTGTTTTTAACAAAGTGAGTGCTTTCTACACAAAGAATCTGGCTCAACCATGGCAGACTATGTTCAAAGTATTCAACCACTGGTTAACAACCAGAACTTCTGGCCATGACCAGACAAAGATCAACATTCTTCAGTTGTTTCATGTTGTACTCAACCAAACACATGTTGATTATGTTTCTCTTCTTTGGTGGGAGTTTATGAATTATGTGTTTCAGAAAAGAGGAAGTGAATATCCCAGTATCCTAGTTTCATCAAGCTGATAGTTGCTGATCTATGAAGAAATTCCCCCAACATTCCAAAAAGGCTAATGAGGACTATCATTCATCAATGCTAGTTCCTTTGGTTAGTGCGAATACTATAGGAAATGTCTTAGTTCGAGGGATGCTAATTCTGGATGTTCTCTTAACTGCAGAGATTATAGAGATGGATGATTTTAAGGAGTATGGAGAGGTGTTCAGGAAGGTAGATTGTTCCACATGAATCAACCGTAATTGGTTGTTTCTACCAAGGAACGCATAGGATACACCTAGCGCCCATATAGGTTACCAAACCATTTTTATTTATTTTTATTTTTATTTTCTTTTTTTTTTTTTTTTATTTTTTTTTTTTTTTTTTTTTTCTGCTAGTCCTTCTGGTGACGAATAAGGGTAGCAAATTGACAGGAGAATCCAATCACCATCAAAGTCACTCAAAAAATAACAATTAAGCAAAAACAAATAGTTGAGAAGAGATTGATGATGACTATAGGATAAGGATAGAGCCCGGAGTCATAATGGATAATCCAAAAGTTGTGATGATGATGAGATAGAGAAAAAGAGTAGAAAGGAATGATGAGATGGGTAGTTAGGAATTAAGAATGAAGAGAAGCAGACAACAATTCCCACACCACTTTGTTTTCTCCTAGGAAAATCTTATCTTCGGATAAGAAAACTTTTCAGGAATTTACTGATATTGTTTTCCAATCCAACTACTATCAACATACCAAACATTCACAAGTCACTAAAAGAACTCTAGTAAATACTCTCATCTTCCAAGTAGCGCTTCGCAAGATGTGCAGGCGTGAAGTTTTATGATTCAAGAAATGGAAAGAAAGTGTGTCACTACTGCAAAGTTCTAGGAAACTCATAACAAGATTGATGACATTTTACATGAGGTTATTCCACAAATTGCTGAGAATGTTACCAATGATTTAATTGAAGCCAACCTGAAACTATGCATAGTTAACACCATCATTGAGGATCATGATGCCTTTCGTTCAGAAGTACCTGCTTTTATTTCTAAGGAATTCAAAGCACACGCTCCAGCAATCATTAAAGAACTTTTCAAAAATCATGTACAATCTAATGTTATTCATGTTCATCCAACCACAACCACATCAACTAAAACAAAATCATCCGCTAATCTTCAGTATCAACTGTACTTGAAGATGAAGAGAAATATTTAAGATCGAGCTGATGATATTGCATTGTAGGAGGCATTGAGGCATAAGTTTGAAAAGTATTCTGCATCTAACACTTCTTGCAGGGAAGATGACTTTCACTCTCATCATGATGAACATCAAGACGATGATGCTCCTCCTGAGGGGGAGAAAAGAGTGAAAAGGAGCAAAATGTCAAAAAGATTAAAGTCTGCAAGGGATTCTTCATCAAAGCATTCAAGAAAAGACTCCACAACATATGTATCCAAACAACAAAGTCAACATCAAGAATGGGATGCATGGGAAGAAGAGAATGTTGTTGATGAAGATGAGGTGATCTCTGAAGATGTAACACTTGAGTTGATTACTGAATTTCAAAACATTGACAAACGTGTTCCAACTATCTTTTGAATCATGCAAGAAGTAGGCTACATGAATATTCGTTTAAGTATTCTGTCCAGTAAATGCTGATGAAATATGCCTACCATTTGGAACAATCAACAAGTTTCATGGAAAATCAGATAGTTTGGGAAAGAAAACAATAAGATATTCCACGTACAATACCAAAGACTCTCATTTTCTATGGACCACAAAGGAATCCAAATGAACCCCCAAGACCTTTGTATAATAAAATTTTATTCTTCTTGAAGTATGGAAATACCAAGGAAAAGAAGTATATTTTATCACTCCACAAGATTCATGCAGAAGAATTTTCAGAGCCTAATCTAGAAGAAAACTTAAATCGATGGGTTCAGAAAGAGTTCAAGACTTTCAATGAAGATGCAAAACGGTATCAATTCAACATTGGAAGGATTCAGAGCATAAAAGAGTAAACAACAAAATCAAAAAAGTCAGGAAAAATCCAGAAGACCTTATTACTCAAAACACAGTTTACCAGAAGTTGTCAGAATTGTCACTGATCAACCACATGGATTATAGAACAAATTCTTGTGATGAGAGCCAACGATAAGCCAAACAGTTTTTCTGAAGCTGACTTCAAGTACTTGAACAAAAACGATATTGAAGACTTGTATTATCTCTGTCGAAGCAAGGAGATTGATAATCAGAAAGTCAAGCTAATGAACTCATTGATAACGTTTATCAGAAGTTGTGTGATCTGGGAGAGGGTTTATGATTTCTAGCTGGGAATATAAAGTTATCAAATGAAGGTAAAGACAAAATGCTCAACCTTAACATTTCTTGTATTGAAGAACATGTACCATACACTAATAGTAGAAAGAGCCACAATAGGGTTGATTTACTTAAACAGTAAAGATGAGAAAATAGTCATGTACTTGGAAGAGATTATCAAGTTCTGTGATGCTACACTGGAAAAGGTTTTGAATGAAGTAAAGCTCAGAATGTTTGAAAGTAAGTTTTTGAAGAAACCACCTCTGCTAGGTGATTTAGATCAAGATATAATGAAGGTATACAAAAGAGAAATTTCTAAGCGTCTAAGTCACTGACAGCAAATGCGGAGATGTGAATCTTTTGTGAATGAAAGACCATTTCTACCGACGATGAAGCGTCTGTAATAATCAACCCTTAGGGGGAGATTGTTAGAAATAATATAAAGTGTTAATTATTATTATGGATTGGTCTTAGATTAGTTTATAGTTTTTATTAGGAATTTTGATGTAATAAAGTCTATCTTGGTAAAGTTGATCAAGGTTTGACTAAGTGTAGGAAAAATAGAATAGTTTAGTAATAAGTATATATACTTATCTTGGAGGAGTATATATACATGTCTTGTCTTTGTAACATTCACTTCTCCCTCCCATTTCTATTTTCCCCTTTTGAAATGAAAATTTAGAAAATAATGAAAATACTCTCTAGCTCTTATCCTTTATTCTTATAGCTTTCGTATGATATCTACTTAGCAAACATAGCATCTAACAGTGTTCTCAAATGCTCAAGTATCATGTACATACCTTTATTGAAGTTTCCACATGTTTCGGGTAAGAGGAAAGTCGACAATACAAAATCCGTAAAAATAAGACAACCACTGCGCGCTACCTCACGCGCTGACGCGTGACTCACGCACTAGGAGCATAGTTTGGGCCTTTCAAATTTGCTATTGTTTGTTATTTTAAGTGTTGCAAATATTTATTTGACATCGTCAAAACATAAAGAGGATCTTAGTCAATGTTTCACCAATAATATCCACTTTTGGTGATGACAAATAAATTTTTGAAATCAAATAAAATTACAAACATAGCAAATATGAAGACGCCATTGATGTAGCTTGCGTCTTGAATCTGCCCTTGTAAATTGGTGATAGCTTAAACACTTGTCTTCACATTCACACCCATGATCTGTTAATAGCTTTTCTTCTCCCCTTCAGTCAATAGCTCTTTGCTTCCATTAATACTAGAGCCTGTTGCTTTGTTTCCCACCTTTTTCTAAATTAAAAAGACAAGACAGGTCATTTTAAATAAGGTTGAATTTGTCTTTGTAGAGGTAGAAAATAGATATCTTTAATGCTTGCTCCCTAGATGTTTCTCTCTTAGTTCTAAAGAACGGGATCCATGGTGAGATCATTACCTTCTAGGTGTTTATAAACAAAACTACAACCCAACCACCTAGAAGTTATGCACTACACCCATGGATCCCCGTCTTAGAACAAAGAGAGAAACAATCTAAGGGGAGCAAGCATAAAGATATCTATTTTCTACCTCTACAAAGATATCAACCTTCATTTAAAATGACCTAGATCTTGTCTTTTTAATTTAGAAAAAGGTGGAGAAACAAAGCAAAGCTAGTATTAATGGAAGCAAAGAGCTATACTTAAGGAGGAGAAGAAAAAGATACAAAAGATCATGGGTGAAGACAATGTTTAAGGCTTCACCAAAATTACAAGGCCAAGCTCAAAGACGCAAGCTACATCAATGTGCGTCTCATATTTGCTATGTTGTAATTTTAATTTGATTTCAAAAATTTATTTGACATCACCAAAATTGGAATTATGGTGAAACATTGACTAAGAATCCTCTTTATGTTTTGACGATGTCCCCCTAATAAATATTTGCAACACTAAAATAACAAACAATAGCAAATTTGAAAGGCCCAAACTATGCTCCTAGTGCGTGAGTCACGCATCAACGCGTGAGGTAACGCGCCAGTGGTTGTCCCATTTTTTTTACGGATTTTGCATTGTCGGCTTTCCTCTTACCCGAAACATGTGGAAACTTCAATAAAAATATGTACATGATACTTGAGCATTTGGGAACACTGTTAGATGCTATGTTTGCTAAGTAGAAAACATACGAAAGCTATAGAGAAAAGGATAAGAGCTAGAGAGTATTTTTCATTATTTCTAAATTTTCCATTTCAAGTGGGGCGGGGAAAAAAAAAAGGGGGAAACTCGAAATGGGAGTGAGAGTAATGTACCCGACCAGACATGATATATAACCTCCTCCAAGATAAGTATATATACTTATTACTAAAACTATTTTATTTTTCCTACACTTAGTCAAACTTTGGTCAACTTGACCAAGATAGACTTTATTACATCAAAACTACTAATAAAATTATAAACTAAACTATGACCAATTCATAATAATAATTAACACTTTTTATCGTTTCTAACAATCTCCCCCTATGGGTTGATTATTACAGACGCTTCATCGTCGGTAGAATTGGTCTTCCATTCACAAAAGATTCCCATCTCTGCATTTGGCCTGTCCGTGACTTAACGCTTAAAATTCTTTATCTTCGTATGCCTTTTTTCATATGTCTGATCTAAAATTCACCTAGCAGAGGTGGTTTCTTCAAAAACTTACTTTCAAACATTATGAGCTTTACTTCATTCAAAACCTTTTCTAGTGTAGCATCGCAGAACTTGACAAGCTCTTCTAAGTACATGACTCTTTTCTCATCTTTACTGTTTAAGTAAATCAACCCTATTTGTGGCTCATCTACTATTGTGTATGGTACATGTTCTTCAATACCAAGAAATGTTAAGGTTGATGCTATTTAGTTTACCTTCACTTGATAACTTTATATTCCCAGCTGGAAATCATGAACCCTCTCCCAGATCACACAACTTATGATAAACGTTATCAATGAGTTCATTAGCTTGACTTTCCGATTATCAATCTCCTTGCTTCGACAGAGATAATACAAGTCTTTAATATCGTTTTTGTTCAAGTACTTAAAGTCAGCTTCAGAAAAACTGTTTGGCTTATTGTTGGCTCTCATCACAAGAATTTATTCTATAATCCATGTGGTTGATCAGTGATAATTCTGACAACTTCTGTAAACCTGTGATTTGAGTAATAGTCTTCTGGATTTTTCCTGACTTTCTTTTGATTTTGCTTGTATACTCTTTTATGCTATGAATCCTTCCAATGTTGAATTGATAACCGTGCATCTTCATTGAAAGTCTTGAACTCTTTCTGAACCCATCGATTTAACTTTTCTTCTAGATTAGGCTCTGGAAATTCTTCTGCATGAATCTTGTGGAGTGACAAAATATACTTCTTTTCCTTGGTATTTCCATACTTCAAGAAGAATAAAATTTTATTATACAAAGGTCTTGGGGGTTCATTTGGATTCCTTTGTGGTCCATAGAAAATGAGAGTCTTTGGTATTGTACGTGGAATATCTTATTGTTTGCTTTCCCAAACTATCTGATTTTCCATGAAACTTGTTGATTGTTCCAAATGGTAGGCATATTCTTCAGCATTTCTGGACAGATTACTTAAAGAATCTCTCAATGTAGCCTCCATTCTTGCATGATCAAAGATAGTTGGAACACGTTTGTCAATGTTCTGAAATTCAGCAATCAACTCAGGTGTTACATCTTCAGAGATCACCTCATCTTCATCAACAACATTCTCTTCTTCCCATGCATCCCATTCTTGATGTTGACTTTGTTGTTTGGATACATATGTTGTGGAGTCTTTTCTTGAATGCTTTGATGAAGAATCCCTTGCAGACTTTGATCTTTTTGACATTTGCTCGATTTCACTCTTTTGCTCCCCTCAGGAGGAGCATCATCGTCGTGATTGTTCACGAATAGATGAAAGTCATTTTCCTGCAAGAAGTGTTAGATGTAGAATAATTTTCAAACTTATGCCTTAATGCCTCCTACAATGCAATATCATCAGCTCGATCTTAAATATTTCTCTTCATCTTCAAGTACAGTTGATACTGAAGATTAGCGGATGATTCTGTTTTAGTTGATGTGGTTGTGGTTGGATGAACATGAATAACATTAGATTGTACATGATTTTTGAGAAGTTCTTCAATGATTACTGGAGCGTGTGCTTTGAATTCCTTAGAAATAAAAGCAGGTACTTTTGAACGAAAGGCATCACGATCCTCAATGATGGTGTTAACTATGCATGGTTTCAGGTTGGCTTCAATTAAATCATTGGTAACATTCTCAGCAATCTTGTAAATAACCTCATGGTAAAATGTCATCAAATTCTTGTTATGAGTTTCCTATAAACTTTTGCAGTATGACCACTTTACTTTCCACACATTCTTGAATCATATAACCTTCACGTCCTGCACATCTTGCGAACGCTCTTGGAAGATAGAGTAATTAACTAGAAATATCTTTTCTTGACTTGAGAATGTTTGGATGTTGACGTAGTTGGATTGGAAACAATAGCAGTCAATTCCTAGAAAAGTTTCTATTCCGAAAGATAAGATTTCCCTAGGAGAACAAAGTGGTTGTGTGGAATTTTTGTCTGCGTCTCCTCATTCCTAACCTCCAAACTACCCAACTCATCATCCTTCTTCTCTCTTTCGTTGTCATCATCATCAACAACAACTTCTGGATTATCCTTATGACTCCCGGGCTCTATCCTATCCTCAAAGTCATCATCATCCTTCTTAACTATTTGTTTTTGCTTAGTTGATATTTTGATGTGACTTTTTGAGTGGTGAACTGATTCTCCTGCTATTTGCTATCCCCCCCCCCCTCTTCTTCGACACCAGAGGACAGCAGAAATGGTTGGTAACCTATGGGACGCTAGGTGTTAATCCTATGCGTTCCTTTAGGTAGAAACAACCAATTACGTGTTGGATTCTTGGAAACAGCTACCTTCATGAACACCTCTCATAACTCCCTTAAAATCATCCATCTCTATATCTCTACAGTTAAAGGAGAACATCCAAAAATTACATCCACGAACTAAGACATTTCCGTAGTATTCACACTAACCAAAGAACATCATCAAGATAGAATGATGTCCTCTTCAAGCCTTAGGAATGTGGGGGAATTCCTTCATCAATCAGCAACAATCAGCTTGATGAAACAAGGATACTGAATCACTTCCTTTTTCTGAAACACATTATTCATAAAATCCCAACAAAGAAGAGCAACATAATCAACATGTGTTTGGTTGAGTACAACATGAAACAACTGAAGAATGTTGATCTTTGTCTGATCATGGCCAGAAGTTCTGGTTGTTAAGCAGCGGTTGAATACTTTGAACATAGTCTGCCATGGTTGAGCCAGATTCTTTGTGTAGAAAGCACTCACTTTGTTAAAAACACCTTGATAACCAACTCTGTTCATGAATGCTTCAATAGTATGAATGTTGGCTGGTGTGACAAATGGATTCTCAGGAGTTTCCACTGGTAAATGAAGAGTATCTCTGAACATATCCATAGTGTATATGAATTGTTAAATATCCAGCATAAACTTGATTGTGTCCTCAGTATCTGGTACCTTGCTCACCGTCCTCCAAAATTGTTGTAGGTACACAGCAAGGACATCAGCAATTGCAGTTAATGTCATGAAAGTCCGGCAAATAATTGCATCTCCCAATTGGTTGTATTGAGGAAACAAGTTTGAGCTGCTGGAATCACGTTGTTGAGGCCAATGTGTAAATATTGTATGATGACATGAAATGATTAGTGAGATGAGATATAGTTTAAAATTTGCACATATTTGACATGTTTTGTCTCTTTCCACTCTGTCTGTTTTATATGCTTTAGCATTTCTTTTTGAGCATATTCTAATCATTTTCTTTCTCATGTGTCTATTCTTGCTTTTTCGGGCACATGCCATACGCTTTATTCTTTTAGACTCATTTTGTATGCTCTGGCAATTCTTTTTCGAGCATACTATTGATTGTCGCTTTTTCACGTATGGAATTTATCTCTCTTTTTGTTTTGTTTTTCCTCACCAAAAATTTTTGTTGAAATGAACTTTATCAAGAATAATAAAGATATACATCTGAATGTTTAACAACTTTTGACTTTTTAAGAGAATCTAAGAGTATAATCTTTTTAGTCTTTAAACCTTTTGTGAAAGAGACCACTTGCTGCAGAAAATACAACTTTCGTTATTATTAGAATTTAGATAACTTTTTCAAAACAAGTGTTGATTTTTCAAAGATCCCTTGAAAACATTAATTACATAACCAATCTATTGAGACATAACTGGGATGGTCAGTAAGCCACTCACTCCTTATTCTGTTCAATGTAGAAAACGGCCGAATAGATGATAAAGCTTTAGCAAATTGATTGGTTTGTTTGAGCTCAGATAGTTCAGTCTCTAATGAGGATACCCTTCGTTCAAAACAAAATAGAGAGCTAAGTTGGGATTTATTGGCAAAATTGTTATGTTAGAATATTGTTGTTGTTGTGGAATCATTGTTTTGTTGTTAGTGATTGAATGATGGAATGGGTTTGAGGAATTATAGTGTCAGAAGAAGGTGTCTTAGTAGTGGCAGAAACTGATACATTGACAGGAATATCTGATTGAATGTTTGCATTTAAAATCGAGTCGATACCTGTATCCGAAGAGGGATTAATGAATTTAGACACCAAATCTGATGAAACAGAGAAGCTTTGTTGTTGCACTACTATAGGTTTAGTAGTCAAAGGCACGTGAACCTCATCCGTCTCTTGATTAGTTTGAGCATCTGTCATTTCCGCACAGTTCCTCATCTTCTTGTTCTCCTCCCATAACATTATCATCATCCTCTTGATTTTCTTCTTCATCCAAAATTTCATAATCAGGTAGTGTTGAAACCATCTGATCAGAAGACACTTCATCATCATCATTTGCTTTTTCTTATTCTTTTTCTTCTTCCTGACCATCTGCTTTGTATGTTGACAAGTTTGGGTGAACAAAATCATCTCCGTCATTATCTGATTCAGTTTATCCACTGACATTCTTTTGATCATCATCTTCATCATCATTGTTATTTTTACTTTCATGCTTGTCATTGTCATCTTCACTTTCATGCTCATCATTATCATCTTCACTGTCATGCTTATCATTTTCTTCATCATCCTCTCCTTGACTGAATGTCCAAGATTCTTCTTCACTCTCTGATCTGTATTTAGGTACATCGGGAACCTCTAGTTTGTCACTAGCTCCTTCATTTGTACCAGATACGTTTTGTTATTGCTCATCAGGAACCTTTGACTGTATGTTAACTCCATCAACTGAGCCACTGGCGTGAGAGCTGTGAGTTTGTATCTTGCTTCTTTCAAGAGAAATATTCATCTGTTCAACTTCAGTCAAAGCAACCTCAGATAGCACCGTTAAATCTTTTGACTTTGTTGTAGCTTGCTTCTTCTTGGCAGGTTTATCTCCCTTAGCTAAGGTCTTGATTTTTTTTCCTTTAAAAGCTTGAGTAAGCTTCGTTAAGCTTCGTGTCACACCCCGCCAAGGCGGAAATGCGAGGCGTAACGAGAAAGGATATCATCACAACACAATTGCGTCTATATAGAGAATTCTACATGCAATAAATAAGCAAAGTATAGACACAAAGTGTCATAACAATACCCATAAAACTAACCAAAACCAAAAGGCGTCTTTATTGATGAAACGAAAGTTCTCGCCAATAGAAAGACATGCAACAATTATCCATAATCCAAACAATGCAATATTCAAGACGATAAAGCAATAAACTCCATGACATCCTATGGTCTCTTTCTAGCCACTTCTCTCTATCTTATTCCCATGATGCTCACATGAAAATGATGCTTAAACATCAACATAATGTTGGTGAGAGTCATAGGTTTAAGACACATATAAAACTTTCATACAATTGCTGCGATTACTAAAACAATTCATAACATCCATATGGTAACACTCAAAACAACGCAGGGGTCCCCCATGGGTACAACACTACCCTCAGATCGGAACACACAGTTAGTAGGTATTGATTTTCAAACCCTTCAGTTGGATTTGATTGAGTAGTAAACACCACTCTCCAACCGAACTCACATACCTCAAAACACCTCCAATTGAACACAAAGCCATGGAGCGTACCACATAAACGCCTCTAATTGAACACAAAGCCATGGAGCGTACCACATAAACGACTCCAATTGAACACAAAGCCATGGAGCGTACCACATAACATATAAACACATAATCACAGCAACTAAAACATTTAAACTTATATCATCATTTTCACCCCAAGAAAACATAAGAAAAAGGGGCTATGAAACTCACCTGATGCTAAAGCAACTCCCAAAATCCTCACACAAAGCTAAACAACAAAATAACACGTGTTACATGTTGGGATTTACAGATTTGATGAGACAAAAGAATAAAAGAATGAAACAAGAAGGACTAATTTAGCATTATGGGATTCTAGAAGACTTGAAGTCAAACAGTAGTTATCTTCTCATTTAATGCAGTCAAACAACGATTAATGCTGATTGAAGATTAATTACAACTTGAAGATTAATGCTGATTTAGTTTCCTAATTATTTAGTCAACCATTTTAAATACATTGACTAAGTATTTAATATAATTGTTTGACTGTGAATTATAGTTTCTGTTGTAAGCTTGAGTCTTCCCTATATAAAGAATCAAGACATAGGTTTAGTACATCCAGAATCATAGAAGCTCTCCAATGAGAGTCGTCTAGCAAAGGGGTGTGTGTGTGCATCATAGATAGAAAACGTGTTGTTTGAGTGGGTTTACACGTCCCACAAAATAGTTAGTTTATTAGTTAGTAATCCCAAATTATAGTGTTTGGGGTAAAGGTGGAATGTTCAATAATAAAACCTTGTTTGATAATATTACTTTCTTATTATTCCGCTGCGTGATTCAATATTATCTTAAAACTGATCCTAGATGAGCTTAAAAGATTCTCAACATGTGGTATCAGAGCCTCGGGGCTCTTGATCTAGGATCACAAGGTTTGTTTTGATGTCGTGTTCATGAAGAGAAGAAGATAGAATTTTTTGTTTTTGGATTTATTGAAGATGTGATTACGAAGACGATTGATTGATTATCACTTATTTGATTTGTAGTATGAGTTTCACAGGTGCCGTGTTCTTAACATATCTTAAAGGGGTTGTTAACACTTTAAAGATACTTGTTCTTTTATATGGTGTTGAAGAAGACTGAATAATCAAGCAATGTGGTTTTTCTTATATGCTCTATGCGCACATTGCTATCACTTAAAGAGTTATGTTGTAGTGCTCAGCTGTTCCATCTAGTTGAAGGATTCTTTCAGAGGTTGCGTCCCAACTTATACTACTTGGTTCTGTGATAAGTTTGATCACGTGGATAAAACAAGACATAAGACATAAAGTTTGGGATTTTCCAACTTCTTATCAAATTCATATACTAGTTATTTCTAGATCGGTAATCACTACAAAAAGCCTACAGAATTGATGATGTTCGATGCACAGTTTCAGGGGAAGGTCATTTACTACTGCTTCTTATTAATACGCATAGTTTAAAAATTTCTACTCTTGAGGTTCATTATTTGGTTGAATTCATGGGTAATTTTAGTCATGGAAATCTTGGATTAAAAGTTTTGATATATGATTCGAAGTTTGTAAAGATCAAAGCTGCTTATAAGTTTCCCTATTGGATAAGACAAAAAGGAAGATAATTATTTGTTAGCAACTTATAGATCCTGTGTGTGGCATGGAATGGAGCATTGATAACATTAAGGAGGAAGATCTTAAAGTTAAGGGGAACATTTACAAAGAAGATTATTTTCATTTAGGGAATCCAGAACTCAAACTTCAGGGGAAGTCGTGAAGGAATTTGTTTTTTTTTTTGTCATCAACAAATAGGGGAAGATTGTTGGGATTACAAATTTGATGAACAAAAAAATGAAACAAGAAGACTATTCAGCATTATGGAATTCTAGAAGACTTGAAGTCAAACAGTAGTTATCTTCTCATTTAATGCAGTCAAACAAACGATTAATGCTGATTGAAGATTAATTACAACTTTGAAAGATTAATGCTGATTTAGTTTCCTAAGTATTTAGTCAACCATATTAAATACATTGACTAAGTATTTTAAAATAAAAATTGTTGACTGGAATTAGCTTTCTTTGTAAGTCTTAATCTCTCCATATAGTAAAGAGGATCATAACATAGGTTGAGTCACATTCCTGAAACATAGAGCTCTCCAATAGAGTCTTCAATGCAAAAGGGTTGTGTGTGTGCATCATAGATAGAAAACGTGTTGTTTGAGTGGGTTTACACGTCCCACAAAATAGTTAATTTATTAGTTAGTAATCCAAAATTATAGTGTTTGGGGTAAAGGTGGAATGTTTAATAATAAAACCTTGTTTGATAATATTACTTTCTTATTATTCCGCTGCGTGATTCAATATTATCTATAAAACTGATCCTAGATGAGCTTAAAAGATTCTCAACATGCGCTACTAAGACAAAGTCCTTAAAAACACATGTTACAATCCATATGATGATGTCTAAGGGGGTGTTGTGTTTGTTTTTTAATTAACCATCATGGATCCACCCCGACACCATATCTAAACTTAACCACGTCCATTAACTCCTTCCACCATTACTTTTAATTAACTTCTAATTGCAGACTTTTAATCATAACTTTACTACCCAAACCCTTACTTAATGACCCTCATAATTCATACCAAAAACCACCCATGTTCATTTATGAGTATATTAACTACCTTTGGATTTCCAAAAGCCATATACATGCACAAGTACTCTTAAGAAAATCAAACTTCAAAACAGTCCCAATTCTGATCTGATTGAACACTAAAAAGTTTGGACTTATTAACCATACATAGACATAAAATTAGAAGGTATACTTCTGGGGTTTCTCTATATACATATGGAACTTAACTACTGTAGAAGGGATAAGCTCAGTTTGAATTTTAAGTTAGGGTTTTACCCTCATAAACATGACCTAAATCTGACCCATATTTACTGTTTTGACAACTTTTAGTGTAACCAGCATTTGAATGACTTCCCGACCTTAAAAACTTTCGAGGCCGGATTTTCTGGAAAGAAGACTCTTGGCCTTATTCAAGACTCCAGAAAGATATAAATATTCGTGTCTATCATCAAAGATATACATAAAACAACACAGCCCTAATTCAGCCAAACCCTAATTCAAGTTTTAACGCGAATTAAATCTAACCAATTACACCCATAAGCTTCTAATTAAACCCTAATCATTATAACATGTTTATTATATCATTAATTACAGATATTATGAAACCCTATTTATCCATCATAATAATTATTACATGATTAAAAAGAAGGATTCGATTAAAAAGGGTTTAAGAATTACCTAAAAACCTTGAATTGATTATACAAATCACTATTTTTTTCCTCCTTTGATAAAATTCGGCTGGAACAATCAAAAACAAGGGGGAGAAGGGTTTTTAGTATTTATAAGGTTTACAAAAAAGTCTAGGATAGATATCTTTTACCAATTTTAATTAGAGTAGGATTTGTTTTCCTTTTTTTTCATCCTTTCTTTTTGGCCGACTTTTCCCCCCTTCCATATATATTTTATTATTTTTTTATCATTATTAATTACATTATTATTTACATTACCTTAAGTTTTTATAAAATCCTAAGCTAATTTGATTAAACCTTTTTACTTAAACTTTTACTTACTAACCTTTCTAAAAAAAACTTCATTTCACCACCCACTTTCTATTTTTTTAGAAAGTTTGGACTACTACCTTCTATATTTCACTCACTTATTTCATTCTAAAAATGCCACAATTCCCAATAAACGCTTATCACTAAATCATCCAAACTATTGACAGTACATTACATCAATCCGGCCACTCCTTTCCGTTATTAACTAAACGTGACAAATGGAATACACATCACCACAAAACACAAACACACACAAAAATAAGTAAGCCACACACCTCCAAATGATATTACCACATACTTAACCCACTTAGTGCCCACATAAAAACACATAGCACCACACCTACAACACATAAATAGAACTCTTAGCCATAATCAAAATATATGAACAACCCGAACTCAAATTCACGGTTGTTCACAAGTATCCCCTCCTTTAGGAACTTTTGTCCCGAGAATTTAACTAGTGACCAATAGCACGATCAACAAAAAACTAAGGGATACATTAAACTTCATATAATCTATCTCGATTGGTTTGACTTGTCCTCCGCAAGATCCCACCCGACTCCGCGACCAGCCCAATTACGCACTCCGACAAACAATCAACTATCCCTATCTCCTTCGGTTCCACAAGAGCTACTATAACGCTTAAGTCTGTTCGAAAATGGTTCCTCAACTAGACTTCTTTAAGGTGGGGGGAAACATAGCTAAAATTACTAAGAAAAGTAATACGGTATCATAGCAGATAACCGTAGGCAAAAAAATAAAAATGACAACTTATCAAAATACGAGATATATAATCTATGCAAAAATAGATAGGAAGCAAAGCAGTTAATAAACGTTAAAGCACTTTAAGCCCTAATCATCTACATTAAGGACCCCTAGGTTATAGTCCTAGTGCTCAAACCCCTACTTCTCCTATAACCAACGTTCTGATACCAATCTTACACCTTGCCAAGGCGAAACGCGAAGGCGTAACATCATGGATATCATCACAACTCAAATGTGCATCTATAAAAGACTTCTACATGCAAAAATAAGCACAAGTATAGACACAAAGGTCATAACAAAACCCAATAAAGCTAATCCCAAATCTAAAGGCGTCCTTTATTGCGATGAAACAAAGTTCTCGCCAATAGAAAGACATTCCAACAAGTATCATAATTCAAACAATGCAATATCAAGACTAAAAACAATAAAACATGACATCCTATGGTCTCTTTCTAGCCACTTCTCTTTATCTTATCCCCATGATGCTCACCTGAAAATGATGCTTAAACGTCAACATAATGTTGGTGAGAGTCATAAGTTTAAGACACGCCAATAACTCACTTTGAAATCACTGTGATAAATAAAACATAGCATAGCAAAACTTACAATGAACTATCATACAAGCTAACATGCAATCACATCAACCTATGTTGAGACGCTCACACTCAAACATCACAAACCTATCCCTATCCACAACAATGAGATGATCACGCTCACTATTAACTATCCACAACAATGAGACGATCACGCTCACTATTAACAATCCACAACAATGAGACGATCACGCTCACTTCTAACAATCCATCAATGCCTTGAGACGGTCATGCTCAAGCACAACAATCCATATCATATTAGCAAGTAGCACATAACATACAATAGTCTCGTATAGCCCATGCCTTATTTAAAACACATTATCACAGTAACTAAAACATTTAAACTCATAGCATCATTTTCACCCTAAGAAAACATAAGAAAAAGGGGCTATGAAACTCACTTGATGCTTAAGAAATTTCCAAACTCCTTGCACAAAACTATAAAATCAAACAAACGCATGTTACACGCGACTAAGCCAAAATGCTTATGCCCATGTAACAATCATATGATGGATGTCTAAGGTGTTTATTTACCCTCATGGGTCACCCCGACACCATGCCCAACATTTACCAATTCGTTTACACACTTTTTCAATGTTCAACAATTTACCCGAAATACAGAATTTTTTAGAGCCGACTTTACCTATCTAAACCACACCTACTGACCTTTATAAATTTTACCAAAAATCACCGGTTCAATATCATGAGTTTACTATCTCCATGATTTTTCCACTAATTTATTTCCCTTCTTAAGTGCCCCAAATAAAATCAAACTTTTAACTACTCAGTTTTGGATCTGAACGAACACTAAAAAGTTTGGACCTAAAAACCATACTTAGACTCCAAATCAGAAGCTCTCCTTTGGGGGATTTTTAATAGACACATAGAACTAAACTCCTGTAGATTGGCTAATCCTAATTCAAATTTTAAGTGGGGGTTTTACACCTCGTAATCTGACCTAAATCTGACCCGAATTTACTGCTTTGACAACTTTTCTTGTAACCAACATTTGAATGACTTCCCGACCTTAAAAACTTTCGAGGCTGGATTTTCTGGAAACTAGACTCTCTGAGCTACAACCTAGGCTCAAGAATCATATCAATTCATGCCTTTATCACCTAGATATCATCAAAACAACACAGCCCTAAATTCTGCCAAACCCTAATTCAAGTCTAACGCAATTAAACAAACACATTAACCCATAAGCTTCTAATTAAACCCTAATCATTATAACATGTTTATTATATCATTAATTACAGATGTTATAAAACCATAATTATCTATCATAATAATTATTACATGATTTAATGATAACTAATTAACAAAAGCTTAATTGAAACATACCTAAACCTTGATTCTTGAACAACAAATCACCTAGCTTGATCTTGAATAAATAAAATATTCTTTTTTCTCTCTGCACATGAGTTCGATCGGGGTTAAAAAATATGGGGTATGAGTTTGTATTTAAAGTATGGGAAAAAATCTAGATAATTACCAAAATTATAGAATCCTAATTATAACTAAAATTTAGATTTTTCCCTTAATTAAGAGTCCCTACTAGATTGAGCATATATTCTTTTTTTTTCTCAATTCGTAAAAAAACAAATTTTACTATTCTGTATAACAAATTATTATTTTTATCTTTATTAGTTAATTAATTACAATTCAATTCATTAAGTATTTTATAAAATCTAAGCTAATTTGGTAAACTATTTTGCTTATAAACTACTTTCTAAAAAATAACTTTTCATTTCCAAATTCACTTTATATATATGGAAAGTTTAATACCAACTTCCATATTTCAACTACATTATTCCTTTCCCATATCACACACTTCCTATAAACGCTTAATGCTTAAAACCAAGTATTGACGTAGCATGCATCACAACGTCTTTCAATCATTATCACCGCAAATGTGAAGATAGCATACTAAAACCAAACTTAAACAAACTCAAAATGAGATGCCCATACACCTCAAAATGATATCAAGCACATAATTAACTCACATTGCTCACATAAATTCACATAGCACAACACTTACACACATAAAACTGAACTCTTAGCCATTTCTAAAGGTTTAAATTAACCTGCTCAATCACGGTTGTCACAAAGGTGTCATGTATGCTATTTAACTCCTCAGTACCCTCAACCTATACGCTACAATGCCAATCCTTTCTATGGAAAAAATACTCAATGGTCTACATATCTCGTGCTACTTACCCTTCTTTCGCAAAATGCACTACGCCTTTCCAAGGCATCACCTTTAACAATACATGATCTCCCACCTCAAACTCTAACGGCTTACGCCTATAATCAACATAGCTCTTTTGGCGATCTCTCTCCATTTTGGGCTTTTCCTTTACCAACACTACCTTATCAATCGTTTCTTGTACTAACTCAAGTCCAGTCAAACTACTCTCTCTAATCTCTGCCCATAGAACAAGAGACCTACATTTCCTTCCATACAAAGCTTCAAACGCAACACCAAAATGCTCAAATAAAAACTACACCAAAGTTGATACCACATGACCTCATTATATCTTCCAAAGTCTAAATCATACGTTCACTTTGTCCATCCGCTTGAGGATGCTAAGCAGTACCCACATCCAATCGCGTCTCTAACACTTTCTGCAGCGTCTGCCAAAACCATGAGGTAAGTCATCCATCTCAATTTGAGTCGATCGTCACCAAAATTCCATTCCTTGCTATTATCTCATCAATATAAATCTTTGCCAACTTCACATCTTGAAATCTTCTTGTACAGCTAGAAAATGAGCTAACTTGGTTAGTCTATCGTCCATCACCCAAAATCACATCATACTCACTACTTTGACCTTGTAAATTTAGTGATAAAATCCATGGTGATTATATCTCATTTTCACTCAAGAATCTTAGGCTGTTGCAGTAAGCCAAAAGTCTTTGACATTGCAGCCTTCACCTCTTAAACAAATCCGACAATTGCTTACATAGGCAGCTACATCCTTTTCTACACGTGGCTACCCATACATGTCTCCAAGGTTATAGTACGTCTTATCCGCTCCCGGATGTACCAAGTACCTTGACGCATGGGCCTCATCCATTACACTTCCCACCAATAGAAACCGAAATTCGATCCATAAAGTACAAACTCTCGTCTCCTTTTCTTTCCATCTGTTGCTCTAAACCATGTAGCCTTTCTGCGAGTACGTTCCTTGCTGAACGCCTACTTTGGCGGCCAGGTATCATTTCCCTTACCTTCTTGATTTCAACTCTCTCCTTTCTCACAACGCATCATCCATTTACAACACTTATTCGGGGTATCACACAAATTATTTTTCAAAGTTTGGAAAGCCTCTTCTTGTTTTACGCTCCACTGATACTTATGATTCCTCTCAGTTAAGGAAGTAAGGGGGTTCAACATTCTAAAAAATTCGCAATGAACGTCGGTAGTAACCTGTCAATCCTAAGAATAATCATCCAATTCCTACAAACAGTCTCACTCCTTGACTCCGGGTCCACGAGAATACCATTATGCGTTGACCACGTACCAAGAAAATGCACTTCTTCCAACCAAAACTCGCACTTAGAAAACTTCGCCTATCTTCTCCTTCCTCAGTGACTCCAACACTAACTTCAAATGAACTTCATGTTCCTCCTTCGACTTTGAGTAGGCCAGAATGTCATCAATGAATACGATGACAAACCTACCTAAGTACGGTTTGCAAACCCGGTTCATTAAGTCCATGAAAACCGCTGGTGCATTGGTTAACCCAAAAGGCATAACCGTAGACTCAAAATGTCCGTATCTCGTTCGAAATGCGGTCTTTGGAATGGCATCCTCATGCACTCGTAGCTGATGATAACCTGACCGAAAATCTACCTTTAAGAAAGGACACGCTCCTCGTAACTGATCAAACAAGTCATCAATCCTAGGGAGTGGATAACGGTTTTTAACAGTTAATTTGTTCAACTCCCTATAATCAATACACATGCGAAAAGAACCATCCTTCTTCTTAACAAATAACACCGGTGCTCCCCACGGAAAATGACTAGGTCATATGAAACCCTTGTCTTGCAACTCTTGAAGTTGCCCGGACAATTCTTGCATTTCCGAGGGTGCCAAACGATATGGAGACTTCGCGACCGGCGTCGCTCCATGAACCAAACCTATGCGGAACTCAACTTGTCGTCGTGGTGGTCATTGACAAATCTCCCGGAAACACATCAATAAAATCTCGTACCACGGGTATATCACTTATCCTAGGTTCATCTACCTTAGCGTTCATTAGGGCTTTGGCGGCTCCCAAAGTACGTTCCCCATGAACTCAAAATATCTCATCACCTTCCAACGGTATTCTAACCACCTTCTCATAACATACTATCACAAACTTCCTCTTGGACAACCAGTCCATTCCCACAATCACATCAAAGCTTCCACGATTCAACGATATCAACGAACTCCAAGGGTTACAACAATCGAATAGGATAACAAACGAATATCGAGTCAAAGGCTAGAATGCATAAAGGAGATTCCACATATGCAAGTAGACGTGGATCAAATGACATAAGAATCCTTTGAAAGAAAGGATACGTATATGCACCGAGGGAAAGCGCAACTGAAAGAAAATCAACAGGCGTACTACGACAAATGAACACAAAAAAATATCAACACGAAAGACAGAAATTCTTATACCAATTATCGACTTTACTCGAAAGGTCAAAATAAATAATGTTTTTATAAAATCAATTTAAATTAAGAAAGTCACTTTAAGTATAAAAATCATTTTAAATAATAATGAATTTGTCTTAAATGTAATCTTTGAAAAATTCATTCTGGTTTTCTTAAAAAAAAATCTAGAGACGGTTATCTAATGATGTATCGTACCTTACCAATATGAATCACTTTAAACCTGCTTTTTATAATAAAATAAAAATATATTTACAAAGATCATTTTATACACAATTTTCTACAAACAGCAACACAATACTTCCAAAGGGTTTTTATAATTAGACATCAATTATAAAATATATCAATTATAAAACATGTTACTCAACAAAGGACACCATAATACCAAAAGGGATCGTAAAACACCGTACAGACTCTAACACAATTCTATTTTTTTGAAAACGAAAGAAAATACCAGGAACCATATACTCAAAATAGAATCAAACGAACTCGTATAAGAAAACTTATGAAAGATGTTACGTACCCAAAAGAAAACGTAAGGTCTTATCCAAATAACGATCGACAAAGCAAACCTAAAAGCATCGATACTAACACGTCGCCAACGGGTTATGAAAACCAAGGGATATACAATCAAGGAGTAATGATACACACTAATATGTTAGAAACAATTAGTGCTTAAAAGAAACGTTTGATACTCATACGAGAAATCAATGCAACGAAAGAACTAACGAAACACGCCTATATCTGAAAGAGCAAATCCAAACAACCAATATACATCATGACGTAGAATGGAAAAAAAATCAGGTATCCTTACTAACAAAGTATGATGAAGGGATGCTAAGCTTAGACTTAGGAAATCCGAACAAACAACTGAGCAAACGAGCAACCTCTATAATAGCAATACTAGGTATCCGCAAATACTAGATAGAAGGGCAAACTTACTATTTATATAACTCAACTCAGCATATCCTCAAATTAGGGTAAGAGAAAAAAAAAATCTCTACCCTTACCACCATCCATATCATAAATGCACATATCAAAAAGGAAAACATATTACACTACCACCTTACATCCAAACACAAATAAATGCAATCATGGTCACAAGTCTACGTGTGTGATGCCTTTATAATTATGTTGGCCACCATAATTATAAGTGTCTCCTTTCCCACGTGTACTTACTTTCAAGATTAACCATATCAATCATAATTCACATATAAGCACATATACCACTTTGCACATCTTAAACCATTCCAACTTAACACATAAAAGATGCTCCATCAAATAACTACTTACTTATATCAAATTGAAATTGAAACGACATAAAGGAACGAAAGTCTTGCAACGACTTCCGAAATATAAAATATCCGAAAGAAATAATCAATAACAACATGACGAGGTAAAGGACGAGATAAACTTATGCGGGGCCTCGCTTGGGTTTGACTTTGCCTCCGCAAGAATCACTCGACTCCGCGGGTCCAGCCCTACTACGCGCATCCTACAAACGATCAACTATCCTATCTCCTTCGGTTCCACAAGAGGCTCCTCTTATGGATCCTTATAATGCTTAAGTCCAGTTGAGAAAATGTTCTACTAACGAGATTCTTATAGGTGGGGGAAAAAAACACTAGCTAAAAATACTAAGAAAGTATAATAATATCATACCAGATAAGGGTAGGCAAAATAACTCAATGACAACTTAGCAAAATACGAGATATATCAAGTATACAAACATAGGGGGAAGGAAAGCATAGAAGTTTATAGAATTAAAACATCTTAAGCCCTATATGCATTCATACCATGAAGGACCCCTAGGTTATGTCTACGTCAACCACCTACTTCTCATAACCAAAGGACTCTAATACCAATCTGTCTCACACCCCGCCAAGGCGGAGGGAAACACGAGGTTGTAACAATGAATGTATATCACAACACAATGGTGTCAACAATTAAAGTAATACTACATGAACTTAAAACGGACATATAGGGACAAAAAGTGTCCATGAAAAAAAAAATTACCCAAACAAACATACAAACATATCTGATGTCTTATATTAAGGTAAAAGGGGTTTACATCAATACTAAGACATGAAATACAACCCAAACAAGTCTAAGCAAATCAACCAACAAACTCTCAATATTCAATCAAACAAGAAATAAACTAGGAGATTAAACTCCGCATGCAGCCTAAGGTCTCTCTATCCACTTCTCACATTTCCTACGATCCTTCCTTATTGCTCACCAAAAAAATGATGCTAAAAATGTCCAACACAAGGTTGGTGTGTGTCATAGGTTTAAGACACGAAATTCAACGTTATAGGACAATTACTGTGACTGATTATGCAAACATAGCAGAGGACAAATACATCACGTATCCATACAAGCAAAGCATGCAATGAACAACACGTAAAACATGGAACGGAACGTGTCCCTAGATCCAACAAATATCAACATTGGGTAGGAACGTTACCCCCAATTCTTAATAACCATCACTTCAATGGGTAGGATCGTTACCCTCGATCAGATATCACTACAAATGGTCCAGGACGTTACCACGATACAAATCACATAACATGGGTAGGAACGTTACCCCCGGTCCAAATTACATAACATTTAGCACGTAGCATACACTAGCCAAGTAAGTCCATCCACTTTCAAAATAAAGCCGCATAATCACAGTAATAAAACATTTCAAATCCATTAGCATCATTTTCATCCGAATTTAAAAGCAATGTAAAAAAAATGGGACTATGAAACTCACCTGATGCACAAGCAGCTTCCAACAATATCAACACAAGCTACACAATACAAACACAAACGTGTTACACGCTACCAAGCTAAAAGCTCAAGTACATGCAACAATCATATGATGAATGTCTAACGGGGTTTAATGTAACCCCATGCTCTACCCCGACACCATACCCAAACTTTTACCACTTAGTATCATGTTTTACAAGTTAGGTCACAAAAAATTGTTCAAAACTGCTGATTTTAGCGGTGTTGACTACTTAAAAACCCTTACTTGATGACATTAATAAAATTATACCAAAAATCATATATTTTTTTTATGTGTTCTCTAACTTACCATTGGATTTCCAAAACCCATTTACATGCAAAGTTACTCCTAAGAAAATCAAACTTCAAAATAGTCCCAATTTGGATCTGATTACACACTAAAAAGTTTAGACTTATTAACCATACTTAGACATAAAATTAGAAGCTCTCTTTCTGGGGTTTCTTTATATACATATGGAACTTAACTACTGTAGAAGGGCTAAACTTAATTTGAATTTTAAGTTGGGTTTTACCCTCCTAAACATGACCTAAATCTGACCCGTATTTACTGTTTCGACCACTTTTGGTGTAACCAACATTTGAATGATTTCCCGACTTTAAAAACTTTCGAGGCCAGATTTTCTGGAAAGTACATTCAATGAGCTAATGTTTAGAATACAGAAACACTCAAAAACCTATTACCATCATGGATACATTCACTCATAAACACAGTCTTAACTCTGCTCAACCCTAAATCAAGTTTTAACGCAAATCTAACCTAACCAATTGCATGAACATGACCCTAATCAAGCCCTAATCATTTTATCATCATCAAATATCATTAATATTCTGAATTTTATGAAACCATAGAATCCATCATTGATTTTGTTACATGAATGCATGATTTAAACTAGGATTGAATGCACTTACCTTTGATTACAAGCACCTAATTAACAATTCTTGAATGATTCTTGGATCCAGCAAATTTTCGGCACTCTAAGGTTCTTGGGGGGCTGATTTCACACGACACAAAGAGAGGGGAAAGAAGGGAATGACTAGGTTTCTTTCTATATATATCCCTAGAGAGTCCTAATCCTTTCCTAAATGCAATTTGATAAAAAAATAAAACTCCTAATCCTATCCCTAAATAAAAACCGATCCCCCCCTTAAGTATAATTTTATTATTATTTTTTTATTAAGTAACTTATTTACTTCATTACCTTAATTTTTTATAAAAACCTAAGCTAATTTGATTAAACCTTTTTACGTAAACGCTACTTACTAAACTTTATACAAATAACTTTCCATTTCACCAAACCACTTTCTATTTTTAGAAAGTTTACTACAAACTTTCATATTTCACTCACTTGTTTCATTTCTAAAATAGCATACTTTCTATAAAACTCAATCCTCAATTTTTCAATATTTGACATAGCATTACATGCGACATGTCAATCATTTCCATTATCACCACATGTGAACAAATGGAATACTTAATACCAACTCATATGCACACAAAATAAGATGATCATTTACCTCTAAAATGACATCATGCACATAAGTAACCCACTTCAACATACATATAGAACACATAACACGCAAGAAACATACAAAATAGACACTTAGCCATTTTTAAAGGTATAAACTAATCTGCTCAAATCACGGTTGTCATAACCGTACCGGGTGACGGAAGCATATCAGAATGGTTCCTATAAGTTGCGAACAATGGAAGGGAAAGAGGTGCCCCGGACGTGGCACACCGCACGTCATTAACCTCCGAAAGTGCTACTTATAGAATGCGTTGTGTTTAGAATTCTAGTGAACGAATGAATGTATAATGCAATGATATTTAATATTAATGAAATTCCCTCCTACGTCACGGAGCGGGATAATTTTCCTCAAAAATCTAAAAAGCAGACATAACCAACTGATGGCTCCGGTAGGGACTAGCTACCCCTAACTGATGCATGTAGCCAATGTTTAGCGCATTTTACCGCGGAGCACTAGATGCTCCAGATAAGTGCAAGTGCCAATGGCCAAGTGAAGATCACTAATACCCGGAGCACAAGATGCTCTAGATGAGTCCAAGTGCCAATGGCCAAGTGACGATCAATAATACCTGGAGCACAAGATGCTCCGGATGAGTCCAAGTGCCAATGGCCAAGTGACGATCAATAATACCCAGAGCACAAGATGCTCCGGATGAGTCCAAATGGCAATGGCCAAGTGACGATCAATAATACCCGGAGCACAGGATGCTCCGGACGAGTCCAAGTGCCAATGGCCAAGTGACGATCAATAAAACCCGAAGCACAAGATACTCCGGATGAGTCCAAGTGTTAATGGCCAAGTGACGAACAGTATGCTCCGGAACACAAGATCAAAAGCAAAATAAATTCTAAGAGTAAATGGCAATGGGTAACAAAGAAAAGTAAACAGACAAACAAATCCATTACTTTCGACTGACATACGAAGTTACAAAAAAGAGCACAAGTATATACTGCGCCTCCGTACAAGCCACGGATTTTACAAAAAATATTTAAGTAACGCATTACATAACCACAAAAGCTTGGAACGAAGCCCCCTAACAGACTACAGCGCATTTGCAGCGCTACTACCTACGGTGGGACCTTCCCCCTCCGGCCACATGTTTTGGAGGTCTCCCAAGGGAAGTCGGAAGGACTCAACAACTTTCTCCACATATGGATAGGTCTTGGTAAAAATGGCATCAAACGCTGACATAAAGGTGGATTTACACTCTGGATCATAGTCGGTAGCAACGGCCAGAATTGCTTCGGCATCTTTCGTAGAACGCTCAACTTTCACGCCTTCCAACCATCCAGCGGCAATAGCTTGATTAAAAACATCAGACAAGCTCTTCTTGTACTCATCACTGGATAGTAATCGTTGAAAGACGGTAGGAAGCAGTTACTGGACATAGTTGTGCATAACGATCTCCGCATGGCTTAGATCCACAGTCAAATGGTTCCAAGTCACCCTCTAGTATGCCAACCACATTCTCTGCTTCGGACAATGAGGATGTTTTAGAAGCAAGGGCTTCTTCTAAATTCTTGATTCGGTCCTCTTGCGCTCTGCTGTTGTCAAGAAGGTCATCCCTCTCCTTCTCTGTCACAACAAGTTTTTCGACAAGAGCCGCTTTTTTTGTCGGCACACCCTAGATGCTCCTGTTGTAAAGTCTTATGGTCATCAGAAAGCTTACTCCGGCTACGAATGGCCTCCACTAATTGATTCTGAGTCTCGGTCAACCTATCGGAAACATCCTGACAAAAACGATGAGATTGATACAACTCCCCATAGTCATCATTCAAGGCCTCGTACCGCTGCAAGATATCAATCTGAGCCAAGGCTCTTCGACCAAGCTCAAACCATGCACGATGCAGAGCTTGATAATCACTCAAACGATTTTGCTGATCCCGAACGACAGGTGTGGCGAGGTTTATCATCATGTCCCGGCAGGATTCAACGTCATTTAGTATAAACTGAGTAGTTAGACCCCAAGCCGGGACAAAGGGATCAGTAGGAGCCACATCAACTCGTATGGAGCTACCTGCAGCGGAAGAAAACAAAATCAGCCACCTGCGCCGGAGGTAAAACATGCGATACAAAATCATATAAATGAAAAGAGAGCGGACCAATGCCATCACCACCAGGGTTCCGCTGAGGAAAAGCTTGGCGGGCTGAGCCACCGGAGGAAGAGCTCCGTACGCGACTTAAAACAAAACCGAGATAAATGTAAAGAAAAAGGAAAGAAAGGAGGGGAAAGAAAGAAGGGAAGATGAAAATATTGACCTGTTGAGCCGGAAGCATGTCCGCGAACGTACACACCTCTCCCATCATGATACGCCCCATCTCCGTCGGAGCGAGTACGTGTATCCTCGTCAGAATGAACAAAATGCTGAGAGGAAAGGGATTGTTCGGAATGAAGAAGCGATGCGGAGTGAGGAGAATTGGTCTCAACATCATTTCCTACATTGTCAAGGTCATGCTCAGTGTCGACCTTTAGACGGTTGACAGATTCTAACACAAGGATATTTCCAACGGCTGTAGGCTCAGTATCATTGGGGATGATAGTGTTTAGAGGTGAAGCAGAATGGTGGGTGCCGGAACCGCTGCGAGTGGAATCATCCAGTTCGGATTCCGACAGAGCAAAAGACATAGGAACAATTTTCTTCTTCTTGGTTCGTCGGGAGGTGCCTTCGGCGGCTGACCTCTTGCCGGCTGCTTTGTCCTTGGCAGCCTGGGCCTTCCGTTGCGCTACAAGAACCCTCTCATCCTCATGCTCAACTACCTTTTGAGAATCCGTCTTTTCAGGTATTTGGGATCTGAGGGGTAGGGGGCAGTGGTATGCTGGGCGAAAGCCTCATTGGGTGTGAAGGCATGCCCTTTACCGATACGAACCCCGCCGGACATGGGAAACTTCAGAAATTTAAGGACAAAACAAATAAGAAGGCAAAACAACAATCGAGAGGCATATGAACAAATAACCGAAGGACAACAACATTACCATTCCCATCACCATCTTTAAAAACTGGATGCTGCCCCACATGCTTCCATATGGTCGTAAGACCAATCTCGTATAACATAGCCGGGTGAACCGGATGAAGGTCGATCATGTTCTCACACAATCGACGAATGTCGTCAGCCCGGACACCTGTGGGCGGAGGATCCGCCACGCTGGAATTCTTATGTCTCCAAGGCATGGCATTCGGAATAGCTCGACGGTCGATAAGGAAGAAGCGATTCTTCCAATGTTTCAAACTGGTGCAAAATTCGTTGAAATTTTTTGTCACGGCCTCCTTTTCCCGTACGACGTTCGAAGGAGAGCCAGTGACCCTGCTTGTTAAGCATGTAGAAAGCGCGAAACAGGTTGATGGCGGGACGTATGTTTAAACTACAGCAGTATATCTCGAACATGGTTAACTGATTCAAACCTAGTGGAACTAGTTGGGAGATATGTACGCGAAAGTGCTTAATAACGCTCAGGAGAAAGGTAGAAAAAGGAACCCTAACACCCGATAGTTCTAGATACTGTTCATATGTACCTATTTTATCCCCTGAGAGGTTGTTCATAGTTAGAGTAGAAGGAGGGACGGAAGGACGAAGGTCCAGAGGAATGGCGTATTCTTGGACGAGGCTGTTAACTTCATCAGCGGTTAAGACGGAAGTATAGATGTGCATATCAAATTTAGGAACGACGGGGTAGCCAACGGACTGAGATCCGGAAGACATGTGGGGCAAGGGAAAGTTCAAAAGAATAAACGCTAAAAGAACGAAACGCACCTGAAGGAAGAAGAATCCGAAGGAAGGAGCTAGAGAGAATTTCAGTAAAGAAAGTAAAACTGTAAAAAGAGACGAGTGAAGTATTTATAGGGGAGTAAATGGGTAACTGAAGAGTCACGATGTGACAGTAGCTGACGTGGCAGGATCTCGACCGTAAATAAAAACAAGAGAAGGGGACACGTGGCTACACGTGGCTACACGTGGCATAATCATAGACATCAAGATGAAAACCCATCCCAACAACAACGAAAAGAGGCCCAACTCGTGCGCCTACTAGCAAGCCCTTCCCCCATGTCAACAAAAATAATAGTAGAACCAAAAAGCACGCATATGAGGACAGATGAAACAAATTAAGTACCATGCGACCACCCAATAGCTGATCACATAATATTGGGGGGACATGATGACGGAGGTACCCGGAAGGCTTGCACGGAAGATGTGTCCGGGAGGCATATCCGGAGGGCCTACCGGAAGACAACCCACATACTACTCGATTCCTGATTTCACAAGATTGTGTCCCTAAAGTACACCTGACACCTAACAAGGATCCTAGGTATACCAAATTTATTTAGTTAATTATTAGTTTTTCCTGACCCATTGATCATTAATTCGTTAAGAACATAAAAGTGAGGAAAAAAACATGATAAAAGACATTAAACTAGCAAGCAACGTATATCCACCTCTTTTATGATTAAGAACCAAAAACAAAATTGAAAATCTGTAACATTACTCGCATGAAATTTATCCAATACTAAGTGCGTTATCTAAAATTTGTTTTAGCTGGGCCGAGTCGAACATTATCAAGTTTGGAACTATCCTCGACTTCTAAAATTGAGCTTGATTAAGTATAAACTATGAAGCTTGATAAAATTCACGAGTTTTACAAGTCAAATATCAAAATAATCGAGCTCGACTCAAATTCTACTCGAGCAGTTCAAATCACATCAAATAAATTAAAATCAGATCAACTACCATTATTCTATAATTCAATCTCGAGTCTCGTAATTTACCTCTACTCAGTTTAATGTCTAATATTCATGCATGAGAAGTGTGTGAGCCGCATTATGCGGGCTAAACTAAAATGGGTGTTTGTTGTGTGTTTTATCATTTATAAACAAATTTAGTATAGGTAAATGGAGTTCAAAAATTACGAAAGAACAACAAGAAACATAATAATTTTTTCGTTTCACGATTAGTGTTTATTTTTAAAATGCATAAACTTTTAAGAGATACGACTAAGTATATTTTTTAGCAGTCAAATATAATCTTCACTTACTAAATATTTGTCATCGGTTGAAATACAAAATAAACACTTGTTTTAAACATCATCATATAATAATGTGAACACTTAAGAGTAATAACATGCATAAATATAGGGATGAAAAAAAAACCCCAACCCGATGAGGAAACCCGAAATTCGAAGTATTTGGGGTGAAGCGGAGCATGCTTATCGGGTTTCGGGCATTAACGAGGATTTTTATCTGGTTCGGGGCCGAGAGCGAGGCACAACATCCCCAACCCGCCCCGCGAAACTATATGCACACATGTATTATATTCATATGTTAATAAAAATAATATTATTGATTTTTTGTAGCTTTGTATCTTTGCAAGATTGAAAGTTTTGATTAAAATTTTTTTGTGTCATATTTTTAACAGAAGTTTTGATTTTTTAAGCATTGTTTATCATTATTTATGTTTAATTTTTTGAAAACTTCCTAAAGCTACTAATTAATATATTAAAGCATTGATTTGCATGTCTAATTGGTAGGCCTAAATGTATGCCTAATCCTGTGTGTCAGCATTCTGTTGGTGACAACAGAGGGACCCGCTTTTTCACAAACCAATAAAAAGCATCTGCATCCATTTATGCATAAAATTAGTCACATATTTAGGCATCTCAATCATTTTTCAATATATTATCAGTGAGTTATTGATACTTCACATTATTGCATGTAATCACTATGGAAAAATTTAGCGTAAAACAATAATAAACGGGGAACAAAATGTATTTGGTGAAACATTGTGTCCGAAAAAACGTCCTTCCATAAGATCCCGAACGAGGATTGAAGCGGGTTTGGAGGAACATCTCGTCCTCGATAAGATCCCCAATGAAGATGAGGACGGTTTTGAAACTATGTTTATTCATGATCTCATCCAACCCAATCTTCCATTAATATATTATTTTCTTATTCTTCCACCTACATAAATCTTAACTTTTTTTTACCATTTATCAACAACCCAACCCAACTCAATCAATCTCACTATATATGCATCTTCTTTGGGTAAATGAATATGCCTATTTATAAGAGTGTAGTTTTGTTTTTTGGGTAAATGTGAAAGGATTAGATGTCAGATTTGAAGGTTATCACATGAACAGTCGGATGTTTCTTTCACTCTTTTTTAAGTACTTTCAATTTAATATTAATACTTTATCTTCTAACCGGTTGCCACCATGTACCGATAAACATAGCCTAAGGCATGGTTTACTAATTAGGTTTGAAATGAATGACCGCCCACCTCAAATCCGCGTAATTGACATTCCTACGTTAAAAGTCACAAACTCGGAATGAGTTAAAAAGTTTTGCCAAGTGAGAAAACAAATTATTTAGTAGAGCAAGGAGCCAAGGAGGCCCCCTCAGAAAGAGAAAAAGGAAAAATCTATAGATAACAAAAGTACACATTGAATCATTCTAAAGACAGAGAAACATAAAACTAAAAACCAAAGTAGAATAGTCAAACCCCAGCCCTTTAATCTCATGTCCTTTTGTTTTTCTTCCTCAATAATCAAATTCCCAAATCTTAAATTCCATTAAATTCCACAACAAACCCACTTCACATCTTGATCCATATTCCAATGTTCAAAACCCAATTCTGTTAAAAAAACTTAAAAAAAATGGGTGGTGTTTGTACTGGTGGGACATTGAAGAGGGAGGAGTATGGTGGTGATGGGCGTAGTAGTGTTGGGTTTTCTGGTAAGTTGAAATCTGTTACAAGCTTTGGTGGTCAGAAGAAGGTTAATAATAAGAAAGATGATGATTATGATGACGGGTTGTCATCTAGTTATGGTGGTGGTTATGATGATGAGGCTTATCATAGAAGGATGACCTCATATGATTCTGGTGAATTGTTTTTTTCCATTTCCAGGGAGTTGAAACCTTCTACTCCTGCTAGGGTTACCAAGGTATTTTATACTACTATATATGTTTCTTGGTAATTTGTTTAGAATTTAGAATTGTGAATTGCGGAATTGGGAAATGTTTATAACTGAGAAATTATGGTTTAGATTCGATGAAGCGAAATGAAGCTGAAATTGTAGTAAGATGACTTTGTTTTATGTAGCTAGATCAAAAATATAATTAAAATAAAACGTCTGTGTATATTGGCAAAACGTTGATAACCAGCAAGGCTGACCGGTCCACACGTTATGTCCTGTGCACAATATGTGGAAGGCTATGTTCTCAGCGATCCGCTCTAGGAGAGTGTCCGCCGGGAAACGTGACTACTTACTCGTAAAGTCTTCCTCTTGGGAACTAACTGAGCTATGCGTCTGAGGGCTGGCACAAAGTCGCAGACTGGATTAAATCTGGGTCTCCACTGGAGAATCCTGACCCACACAACTAGGTTACCTCGTTGGGGTTAGGTGGATGTATATTTAGTCAATGAATATGTTTGTTGAAATTTATCCCAAGGTTAAGTTGGTTGATGAACGTTAAAAGTACAAAATTCGACGAACATTCTTAGGTGAAAAAGTAGGGATTTTGAGGGTTTGTTAATGTGCTAAATTGGTTTTTTTGTTTTGTTTTGGATTCTGTTAGGTGCCTCATGTGAGTACATTTCTTGGGAAAGCCGGTAGTGTTGGTCTTGAAGTTCTAGACACGTTAGGCAGCAGTATGACGAATTTGAATGGTAATAGTGGATTTGTATCCAATATGGCGTCAAGAGGAAATAAAGTAACTATTTTGGCGTTTGAAGTAGCTAATACTATTGTCAAAGGGTCCAATTTGATGCAGTCGCTATCGGAAGAAAACATACAGATTCTTAAGAAGGAGATTTTACATTCCGAAGGTGTTCAGCTTTTAGTTTCTACAGATACTAAGGAGTTGTTACGTATTGCAGCTTCTGACAAAAGGTAAGCTGCCATTCCGGTCTGGTTTTTTCAAATCAATTTTATATCCGTGTCATGACATTGCTTGTGGTTTTGCAGAGAGGAACTTGAGGTATTCTCTCGAGAGGTTGTTCGGTTTGGAGATATGTGTAAAGATCCACAATGGCATAATTTGGATCGTTTCTTTGCCAGGTAAAGCTGATACTTTATGCTACCTGCTCATTAATCTTGTGTTACATTTGTGATTGTGGAACTTGTTTTGATTGTCAATTTGATCAGATTGGATTTGGAGCTGGTAACTAGTACACAACTTAGAGAGGAGGCTGAAATCACTATGCAAGACCTCACCAATCTTGCTCAATATACGTCTGTAAGTTTCCTCCATTGTCATCCTGTCCCGTGTTTGAGTAATATTGTTTCCATTTTTCCCTCGTTAAGTCTATCTTTAGACCAACTATTTAAGGTTTTCTTCAATTAAATGAATTTTGAAACATCTTTGCTGTGCTGCAGGAATTATACCATGAATATCATGCTTTAGACAGATTTGAACTAGATTACAGGCGTAAGATTGAGGAAGTGGAAGCCTTGCATCTTCCTCGAAAAGGTTAGACACAAGTATACTAGTTTCTTTAAGTAGAAGGGTATTTGCTCAAGTATTTTGACTAGTTCTAGTCTGAGTGTTGGAATTTGAAGTTTCCTATAGGCAATTATAACATGCCCAAACTTTATTATTTATGGATGGCGTGTTTGTGCAAGATGCATCATACATACATTAAATATGTGGCGATACAGGAACTTTGCTTGTTTTGTACTTGTCTAGCAGTAAATATCCAGTGCTGTTTTTTTACATGCTGTTATTCTTTAAGGGTTATGTTAATAATCTTGTTGCATTAAACCAGAAACATCTACTTATTGTCAAAGATTGATAAAAAAGCTTAAGTGGGAGCTTTCTTAAACAATCAATTTTCTATCTGCCTTTGTGGTCATTCTCTTTGATTCATTTAGTTGCTTCGTTACTTTCACCTGCGGTCATAGAGTTTCTAGTTGTTTGCTGCCTTTGTTTCCATTTGGTTAAGAGGGGGTTGATTATATTTATCTTTAGTTCACATGTGGTTCCTGTTTCCATTGTAGGAGAGAGTCTCACTATCTTACTTAGTGATGTAAAGCATCAAAGAAAACTCGTGCGGAGCTTGAAAAAGAAATCTCTTTGGTCTAAAAGTTTGGAAGAGGTATTATATCAAGCTATTCAAATAACTTCTTGTCAGATATCATATACATTTGAAGTGGCGATAAAAAATTCATAGCCATTCCTGCTAATTTGTTTATCTTTGTGTTTTGATTGAACAACCTTTTTAATTGTGCCATATCCATTTCAGGTTGTGGAGAAGCTTGTAGATATTGTCACCTTCATCCATCAAGCAATAGTGGAGGCTTTTGAAGAGAATGGTACTAAAAACTTTTTATGAATATATATATTGCTAGATTTGAAAAACAAATGTTCGAGTAAACAGTACTATATATCAATTATGACCATCGGCTTGCTTATAAATATAAAGGGTAGATACAGAGTTGTATTTTGGCCCTTTCATTGTAGCAAGATAATTTGACCATATCTTTGTGTCATTTTGACCATTTTACCTATTATTCTGTCCAAACAGACATTTTTTAACTCAGTTGGCTTTAATGAACCTTAGAAGACCATTTCAATGTTTTATAAATAAAAAAAAGTTGAATTTTTTCTTCATTGGCTGGAAATAGGACAAGTGAGCAAAGAATTATCAGAACATAAGACAGAAATATGAAGAGGAAATAAATAATTTGTATTACAAAGTGCACATAACCTATTTCTGTCACCAAGTATTCAGGTCAAATATTTTCCTTTTCCAAAAAAGAAGAAAAGTAAGCTTTTTATCTTACAAGCCGTTCTATTTTGGTTTCCTATAGCGCAAACTCCAGTGACGAATGGCAAGGAGGGTCGTAAAAAGCCTGATACGCTAGGTGCTGCAGGTCTTGCTTTACACTATGCAAACTTAGTCACTCAGATGGACAACATTGTAAGCTGACGTTCCACTTCTTAATAACTTCTTCTACATAATTATAGCAATTCAATAAACGTATTATGTGTATTTGAATTTTCCAGGCATCTCGCCCCATTTCATTACCTCCTAATATGAGGGACAATTTATATAATGGCTTACCAGCAAATGTCAAGTCAGCTTTACGTTCTCGCATACAAGAACTCGACTCCAAAGAAGTGGTTTGCCTTATCTACTATTCTTCTCTTTTAACGATCAAACAAATTTCCCATCACCCAATCCTTAAAGAAAATTTATCCCTCATTTCAGATGACAATGCCTCAAATAAAAGCAGAAATGGAAAAAACCCTTCAGTGGCTTGTTCCGGTCGCTACAGATACTACCAAGTATGTTTTTGCAGCAAGATATCATTGACACTGATCCTTTATATCAACTGGTTCCTGTTACATATAATTTTCTAATATTTTATATTGGTGTTTGCAGAGCACATCAAGGTTTTGGATGGGTCGGTGAGTGGGCAAACACAGGGTAAGTAAACTTGAAGCATCTTCATGTCTATCGCGTTACCTAATACTATTTTTGTTCAGAAAATTTATGCATCTATTTTAACAAACAGTAACGAGTTTGGGAAGAAGACAGCAGGCAGCAACAATATTATTCGGCTGCAGACGCTTTATCATGCTGATAAACAAAAGATGGATAGATACATACTGGATTTAATTATTTGGCTTCACCGTTTAATAAGTCTAGTCAGATTCAGAGACAAGGTTCCTAAATATGCTCCAACTCAGTCTCCACCTACTACTAATAACGGTCAAATCATGCGTTCAGATCCATCTCGATTGAAAGCAAATGGTAAACCACAACGGGTTCAGATCTCAATGGAAGATAAGAATCTTTTAGAAAAAGTTATGAAGAGGAGGATGTTGGTTCCTGGAATAAGTAAAAGTCAAGAATTTGTGATGGTCAAGAAGAAAAGAGCTAGTGTTTTTGCATCGAGTAGAAGCATGGGAAGCTCTCCCAGAAGGGAAACAGCGTACACAAATGCCGACATGTTAGACGTATTGGATGGTTTAGGTCCAACTTTCTAAGCCGTTAGTACATATTCTCCGACGCCATTATCAAGTAGCAAGGCAAGGAAGTAACTTGGATATACAATGCTGATATGTTGGGTGGGTTGACTACAACATTTTGAGCCATTAAATCTGATGCCATTGTTTTGTTATTATATGTATATATGATATGATATATGTCTCTTTACATGAGGCGGGTGTAGTGAAGTATAAGAGATTATATGCTAAGAATGTTCGAGTATTTTGTATTACAGTATTTTTTTCATCTTGGGGTGCACGCAAATGATTAATTTCATGTTGTCCTCAATTTTGTTGGGTTGATAGGAACGTTTGAAATTGATTTTCTATAATATTATCAAGTGTAGTTTTTGTTTACATTGATCAAGTGGAAAGGAAACTGGCAGAATCTCTAATAACACCTATTATAAGTGATTCATTATCATCAATGAAGGTTCATAAAGACAAGGTCTATGGTTGTGTATATATTGTGATATGAAGTTCATAGACAAGGTATATGGTCGTACGTGGTGACATTCGATACCGACTTGTTAAAATTTGTAAGAGAACAAAATAAGACTGTAGGGGTGTAAACAAGTCAAGTTTTTGTCGAGTAACTCGAGCTCGATTGAGCCGAGCTTTATCGAAGATCAAGCTGAGCCCTCGAAATGAACTCGAAATATTTATCGAGCCGAGCTCAAGATTATACAGGTCCAACTCGAGTTGTTGTCGAGATTTGAAGTGATATATATATGTTTTTCTATATATATTATATATATGTATAGTTTAAGGGTAATACTTAACTATAAATATTTTCTTCAACTCTTAGCTTTAATTTCTATTTATTTTTATTGAAGTATCATTACATATCATTACAAATAAATCGAGCTTTTACGAGCCGAGGTCGAAGTTGAATATAAACTTTCTCGAGCCGAGCTTCAGCTTCTCTCAAGAAGGCTCGTCGAGCTATCGAACTGAACATATTATTGTTGAGTCGAGTTCCGTCAAAGTTCGACTTTATTCGACACGTTACACCCTAGAGTGCATTGGTGAATGATGCTTCTATTACTATAGTCTATACAATGTCACAACCATTTCAGACCAAATGTAAAGGATTGGAACATCTAGTTGTTAACAAAACCATTTAAGAAATCAATCTTGCTAACCATAGCTTTGGTTAGCAAAGTTATTTAAAAACGTTAGCTTTTTAGTTAGGTAAAAAATTTAGAAAGCAAAAAGCTTATTAAACCAATCGAATATATATATAAAAGAGAATAAAAAGCTTTTTTCTTTATAAGAAAAACTAGGGATCAGATGGTTTAAAAAGATTTTTAAAACCATTCAAATATATATAAAAAATGAAAAAAAAAGTTTTTTTTTACAGAAGTAAACTAGGATCAGATGGTTTAAAGGAGGAGGTGCCTAATTGTCGTAACAGGCTTTAGGCAAAACACCCCTTCTTGCATATTTAAATTGCAAGTATTGACCACTCATCACTTCCCGTTAAAACGTGCCTGAAGGATCATATATTTTAAGTTCACTCTTTAATCTTAATTTATAGCATCCCCGCAGCCTATCACTTTACTCCCACCTTCGATGTGGGATGACACCAATAAAAAACTTGACATTTTCAAACCACAAGTTTAGTAGTATAACATTTTCACTCAACATCTCCATATTGTTGAGAATACATATTTTACAATTACTTGATTCTGAAGGATCTATGCAGCCTCCCTTCCTCTTTTCATTTTGGAAACTCTCACCGCGACTGCAACATATATTTTGTCCATGGTTGCCCACAAAGATCTCTGTTGCCGGAATATATTGATGGATCGGTGAGGGTCTGCAATTGACTTCCTGTTGGAATTCTTCCTGACAAGTTGTTATGTGACACATTCAAATGGCTTAAGGAATTCAAAGTTGCTATGCTTGGAGGGATCGTCCCTATCAACTCGTTTGATGAGAAGTCAAGAGAAAATAACGACGTAATGTTCCCAATGCCTTTTGGAATTACCCCATTAAGATGATTATGAGACATATTGAGACCCAGCAACCCAAAAAGTGTCGTTAGCTCTTGAGGTATGTCTCCAACAAGCTTATTGCTTGAAACATCCATGTTAGAAACTATTGCCCACATTTTTGAATATTTAAGAGTTGCACCTTTGATGACCTGCATCACATTTCCGTTATAATTTTTTTTAAAAATTAGTATATGACGAGGGAAGCTTCCTCATGCCATGCAACTCTCCAAAGCAACGAGGGATGGATCCTGTTAAACTGTTGTGTGCCAGATCTAAAATGCGAAGATCTGAAAGTTTGCACAAAGATCGAGGAATTCTTCCGTTAAAGTTATTCTTGTGCAACCTGAGAACGCTCAACCGTGTAAGACTATTTATCCATTCGGGTATGTTTCCTGATATTTTGTTCTCACCCAAATCTAATAAATTCAGTTTTACAAGATTCCCTAATGCTTGAGGAACCTCACCCCTCAATTTTTTTTTTAGGTAAAGGGTTACCCCGGTAAAGTATATTAAAACCGAAAAAAATAAGTACATATGGAATGTGGCTAAAGTACCACATTAACCTCAAGCTAAATAGCTTGATAAACTTATGACATGCCATAAACACTTACAACTCTAGAGACAACTAATTGCAACTAGAACAAGTGACTAAACTGAAAAAGCTAACCACCAGCAGCAGCCACCGGTTTTTGTGTATAAGTTAGCAGATTCATCATACACATTTTCAACTTCTTCTTCATCTTCTTCTTCATCATTTCAGGCTGAATAAGAATTAGACGTGAAGATATTATCATTCTTGGAAGAAGTACCAATAGTCTTCAACGACTTTAAAAAGTTGGAGGATGCATGGCTGAGAATTGAACCCCTCAAATTATTGTCATTCAGTTGTAACTGCGTCAAACCTGAACGAAGACCAAAAGAACTTGGAATAACACCAGATAGCTTATTTGAACTCAGTATCATCTTCGTCACATAAAGATTCCCCATACAATCGGGAATATTTCCAATCAGCATATTTCTTGAAAGATCAAGAATGTCCAAATCTGTCCTTTTGCACAGTGACACCGGTATCGAACCTCTAAACAAGTAATTACTTTGTAAAAGTAATATAATACTATCTTGATATCCAGCCCTGTGTAAACGCTCTCCAGAAGGAAGGTTTGTCAAATTTCCAGTCAGTTTGTTGTGAGAAAGATCTAATACACGAAGGATAGGCATTCGACGCAACCACGGTGGCAGAGGTCCAGAAATGCTAGCATTGGATAACACTAACTCCCTAAGGTTTCGTTGAGTCCGAAACCACGTTGGAAATCCCTCTAAAATTATGCAAGACCCGACATATGCGATTTTTAATTGGAATGGAGGTATCCACCCATGTGAAACATTGAATGTGGTATTCAAGTACCTCAAGGCCGAGTGATTAGCAAAATGCGCTTTTGAAACCACTCGTAAAAAATTATTCGAGACATCTAAAAAATTTAATTTGGTGAATTGCCCAAATGAAACCGGAATCGTCCCATTCAACAAATTTGAAGACACAGACAACACTTGTAGTGAAGTGAGTCTTCCTAGAGATACTGGGATGGGGCCTGTCAACCAGTTTGATTGTAGATGCAATTCTGTTAAAGCTATTGATCTTCCCAAGGAATCTGGAATTGAGCCGTTCAGTCGATTATAAGAAAGGCGAAATTTGGTGAGTTGGTCTTGGAAGTTCGGAATCGGACCGGTTAAATAGTTGGAAGATAGATCTAATACTTGTAAGGATCTTAATTTCCTCAAAACATCAGGAATTGGACCGGTCAATTCATTCACGGATAGATCTAAGTCTCTTAAATTTGTTAGTCTTCCAAGGGATTCTGGAATCGAACCGTGTAATTTGTTATTTCTTAAATACAACCTCTCCAAAGCATATTGAGAGCACTCGGATACGTTCGTTGATGGGCCCACCATTTCATCTCCTGGAAGAGTGTTCGAAACAATCAGTTCTTTTAGGTGACAGTCTCCAGATCCCAAGATGCTCAATCCCCCGAAAGTTATTATAAGAAAGGTCAAGCTTTAGAAGGTTTGGCATGACAGGAATTGGTGAATTAAGATTTATATATGAAAGATCGAGGGACAATAGTGAACTCATGTTTGTTAGAAAAAATGGAAATCTGCCTTCAAGATTATTGGATCTAAGACTCAAGTGTTGGATGCTTGAATGTCTACTGAAATTATGATGAGTTGGAGAAAGATTGATCTTTTCGAGTTCACAACTTGACAAATGCAACTCTGATACAGAAGGGATCATGTTTAACATGTTTCCAGAGTTCCATACCTGGCTTAGATTATAGCCTGAAAGATCAAGGAACTCTAAAGATGTCATGTTTTGGATAAACGCGGGGATTGGGCCTTTGAATAAATTGTAGCTAAGATATAGGTGTCTGATATTGGCAAGTTTTGTGCTTGAATTTATATGAGAACCGAAATGAGCATTAGAAAGATCACAGTATGACATACTTAACTTTGACAATGAAGGAATGATGTAAAGTAACCTGTCAACGTTTTGAGCTCCACTAAGATCCACGTCATTCAAGTTGAGATGTTCGAGTGACGATAAGCCAGAAATCCATGCCATATCATCTACCATCAATTGTGGGTACGAGTTTGAAACATCGAGAACTTTCAAAGAAGAAAGATTTCCAACATGAGAGGGAATGAGATTACTGTAACCTGCATTAGAAAGATTGAGATAGCTTAACCTTTCAAATGATCCAATGAACTCAGGGATGAGGCTTTCACGAAAATCATTCCCACTCAAGTCCAAATATTCCAGATGCCTCAGCTCTTTCAAACTAGAGTTCAGTTCATCACCAGCCTAGTAGTAATCTTCACGCGCTACCATATGACCCGATAAGTGGTAGTCTGCACCAACCATTTCACTACCAGCCGATTCCAAGTCTTCACCAAACTCTTCATCACTAAGTGACATCACGGCATATCCTCTGAGATGAAGGCCCAAAACACTTCCAGAGGAATTGTCACAGGTGACATGTTCCCACTGGCAGCAGTCGTCACCAACCCACGATGAAAACATTCCATTCTTATCTGTGACGCTGGTTTTGAACTTGAGAAGAGCAAGCCTCTCTTGTTTTGCACAAGTTGTTCGAGCACACAAACACTTATTTTTCACTATTAACAATAAAAAAATACTGCTGAAAATTATATGTATCCCCAAACCCCAATGAGTATTCCCCATGATTTAAACGTACCCAATGTAGAAAATTTGGAAAAGATGGCTTGTAACGATGAACAACAAAACTAGTTCATTTATAAATTCTAAAATGAGAAGCAACTTGTTAAATTACTACGAAAGTCATTGAGGCATCCACAAATCTGTCTTCTTGCTCTTGGCTCTTGTCCTTAACTTGCTGAAGTTTGTTACTGAATTCCCAATGGATGATATAGAAGTCATCATGTAAGAGTAAGACCACATGACTTTCAGCAACTACTTTTGAAGTCAACAAAACAGAAAACACGGGTTGAGAGAGGAAACATCATTAAAATTTGTCATATAGTTCAGTTGGAAAAGTACATGGCTTATGTAAGTTAAAATTGAATCCAATCTTGAATACTCCTCAGTTTTAGAGCAAAAGATTGGAACATTGAGTTGTTAACAAAACTATTAAGAAATCACCATTGCTAACCACAGCTTTGGTTAAGCAAATGTGTTTAAAAACCTCACTTTTAGTTGAAAGATTTCGAAAGCAAAAAGCTTAAAAGTTAAAACTAATCAGATCTATATAAAAAATAAAAAAAGAAAACAAAAAGATTTTTCTTTTTAAAAATATTAAATAGGGATCAGATGGTTTAAAGGAGGAGGTGCCTAATTGTCGTAACAGGCTTTAGGCAGAACACCCCTTCTTGCATATTTAAATGCAAGTATTGACCACTCATCACTTCCCGTCAAAACGTGCCTGAAGGATCATGTTTTTTATCACCTTCCTTACTTTTTTTTATAGCAACCCCCACCCTTTCACTTTACTCCCACCTTCGATGTGGGATAAAACCAATCATATAAAGTTTACATTATTAACTTATCTTAAAATATTTAACATTTTCACTAACATCTCCATATCAACTGCTATTGGGTTCGCTAGCAATAATGAACTTGTATCAATTAAATGGATCAAGAGAAGCCATTAAAGTTACAGGTGAGGAAGGTTGAAAACCCAACCACTGATGCAATGAAGTTGAAATCATAGTTTGAAACTAGCCGAACTACTAACGACCTTGTTGACTCTTTAAGGGATTAAAGCTAAACTGAAGAAGTTCCACCACCGCATACATATTACAAATCAGACATTTTAAAGGTTCAAAACCACAGCCCAATGTGAGTTGAGAGACCTGATGGAATTGTCACGAATAAAATGAAAGATTGGATCCCCATCGAACCATAAGAACAGAGAACTAAAACAAATTTTAGGTCAACTGTAACCAAACATTAAACCTTATACGACACCCTTGTTTAAGGCGGAAAACGAACATGGCAAATTACTGCATATCATCACCATCCGCATAAACTTGACACAAACAAAACTTTACCGTTAATGCTGACTTCAGACGCTTGACCCATATGAAGTCTTTTTTTTTGGTAACCATGGTTTTCGACCTTATGGCCGACTAATCCACAGGGTTTGAACCCACCGCCACACAGATTCAAACCAGGTAAAGCTCTCCCTTCTCAGGAGGTTGGCGTGGCCACTTCAAGGTTTTGACCCTTATGAAGTCCACAAACATTATTAGACCAATGAGGAAATCACTACTCGTATACCACTTTAAACTCAATGAACGTTGACGAGGCATCTCTTAATCATAGTGTTAACGTCACTGGCTAGCAATTATATGTAAGGCTAAAGGTAGTGGTCACTTTCCCCTCACCTTCCACATTATCGCCACCTCAACTTTCTCTCTCCTCTCACTTCCCCTCACTCCCTCACCTTTCACCCGTTTTGGTCACATTCCCCTCACCTTTCATTAAAATACCCACTTTATATAAACATGACCCGGTCACCTTTCACCTCATTTTCTTTGCTACCTCACGCGTGAGAGGTGATGGTAGGAATGAACTCACTCGGTGAGGGATGCCTCACTTGGTGAGGAGTCACACCCACTCCGCCCAGTCTAAGGAAGGTTATGGGTTGCAATTCATCGTTAGAAATAGTTAATTCTTCTTACTCAGTACATAAGCTGAAGCTTATTTAAAACTTTTATATGTATCTACATAACAAATTGAAGAAATGTTGTAACTAAAAGCCTTGTTAGAGTCCCTTAAAAAAGGAACTCTTCAAAAATTGGTGTATGCCACTTTAAGCAACGAGGACACGGTATTCTTTAGTAAAAGGCGAAAGAATAGTTCGCTTTGTGGTCATTGCATTGCTGATTTATATTTTCATTTAGCAGCTTGGTTCTTTATATACATCCATCCGCGCTTTCTGCTTCTACTAACCAGCTAATGTGGGATAAATCCAACACTTCCCCTCCTCATTTCCACAAACAACTTTCATGTTCCTTGACTTCTTATATGCATTGGGTCTTATTGTCATATTTTTCGTTTATTTAAAATTCTAATCCAATAGTCATACTCCATATATCCGCAAACTTTGATTATCATTAAAGGTTTCTTCAACTTTTATAATCAAATATCGTTTAATATTTTTAATCATTATTCATATGTTCTAATTATCTTCAAAGATTTATAATTATATGATAGGTTTATGTGAGTATTCTAGCCTACACAGACTAATAACATATCTGTAAAAAGTACTTATCACAACTATATTGAATTTACAAAAGACGGGTTGACGAGTGTCATAGAAATGGATTAGGGTGCCTGCTGAATCATGATTCTTCAGGCAAGCGCCATGGTCCCTGTTACTTTACTCATTGGTGTAACCCTTACCATGGTATGGAACAAGTCCTCAATGTTTATTCAGAACGACAATTCTTAAATAATGTAGCAAGGGGTGCATACAAGAGGTACTTGGATTATGGATCCATTCTAACCAACCGGGTTTTACGCGCCTGTAACAATGAAGAATTCAAAAATGTGATAACACCTTAGCATTTCCTTAAAAAGTGTGACTTCATCAAATGTTACATCATAAATTTTACTTCCATAAGTGTTAGTACAATTTCTTACTAGTATTATTTTTTCTAATCTTCCAACTGCTATAACACTTCACTGCTACCCAGAGGATTTAACTTATATCCAGAGCCGTCCCATTATCTTTGGTGGCCCTAGACAATAACAACGAAGAGGCCCTACTACACTTGTAAAATAAAGAGAAGTTGCATATATAATTAATTACATTGCTCATATATGTTTAATATTATACGTATTTATATTAAAAATTAATAAAAATGTGGCCCTTTACAAGTGGTGGCCCTGTGCGACTGCACACATCTTGCACACCCCTCCGAGACCCCTCTGCTTATATCCCTTGTCTTTAATGCTGCCAACAAATGTTTGATGAAATGTCTCATAAGCAAACTCTCCTATTATTATCAGATTCCTTGATAATCAAATAATTGGGCTTACTGATAACTATGTTCATACTTTCATATTGTATATTTTGACACTCCGCCATTTATATAATAAAAAAGATGGTCTAAAGAACATGAACTGGTGGAATTGTGGGTCGTCGACTGAGTCTGGTTCGGGTGCGGTACTCTTTTTTTCTATTGCCTAGAGGTTACATTTTAGTAATGGCATATCGAAATTCTTCTAAGCTGCCGTCACGACTATCATCTGGTGCATTTGGAAGTTCACAAATTATAAAGTATTTTAAGTAACAGCGATTTCAGCTTCTAAAATCATGGAGGAAGTTCATATTATGACATTTTTGTGGTTTGCTAGTAGGTGCAACCCTTTCGCTTTTTACGTGTAGTATTATTGGGTGTTTGGTAGCTTGGATATCTTTTTTAGTTGTAATTTGGTGTCTTTGTTTATACGTTAGTTACTTGTATGTACCCTTTTGTTAATTCTTCTGATTGTTAATTGTATAGGTTTGGCATGGATCAGGAGATTCACGGGGACAAAGGTGTCATATACCAAGGTAAACTCTTAAGACACCTTATCATTTACTACCTTTACTTTTACTTCTTTTGTGTTATTTGGAGTGATTCTAAACCAGTATACATGGTCCTAGTCAAGCTTAACCATTTTTCTATTTTGAAAGAAAAAATACACCCGTATACAAATGATTCCAAATTTACAAGCATAAATACGTGTATTTTCATTTTTCTAAAAAATCTATGCAACCTCCCTTCCTCTTTTCATTTTGGAAATTCTTAACGCGGCTGCAACTTGTATTTTCTCTACGGCTGCCTCGGAAAAGGTGAAAAGCTTGTATCTCCATTGCTTCTTGAACATCAAGACTCCAATAACACCCCAAACACCTGTTACAAAACCAGACACTACGCCCAAAAAGACCCATAACTTCATTGATTCATCATCATCATCATCATCTTCATATTCGTTCTTGCTTGTTATGGTTGGACGGTTTTCCGGATTTGAGCAAGTCTTTGGAAGTGGAACACCACAAAGATCTCTATTACCAGCATACATTGATGGATCTGTAAGGGTCCGCAATTGATTTCCTGTTGGAATTCGTCCTGACAAGTTGTTGTTTGACAGATTTAAATGGCTCAAGAAATTCAAAGTTGCCATGCTTTGAGGGATCGTCCCGGTCAATATGTTTGCTGAGAGATCGATAGAAAATAGTGACGTCATGTTCCCAATGCCTTTTGGGATTACCCCATTAAGATCATTATGAGACAAATTGAGACCCAACAACCCAATAAGTGCCGTTAGCTCTTGAGGTATGTCTCCAACAAGTTTATTGCTTGAAAGGTCCATGTTAGAAACTAATGTCCACATTTTTGAATATTCAAGTGTGACACCTTTGAGGACCTGCATCACATTTCCGTTATAGTTAAAACTCTCTAAATTAGCATATGATGAGGGAAGCTCCATCATGCCATGCAACTCTCCGAAACAATGAGGGATGGATCCTGTTAAGCTGTTGTGTGCAAGATCTAAGATGTGAAGATTTGAAAGTTTGCACAAAGATTGAGGAATTTTTCCTCCAAAGTTATTTTTGTGCAACCTGAGAACGCTTAGCTGCGTAAGATTGTTTCCAATCCATTCAGGTATGTTTCCTGATATTTCATTCTCACCCAAATCTAATACATCCAGATTTGCAAGATTCCCAAACGCTCGAGGAACCTCACCACTGAAGTTATTGTCATTCAGTTGTAACCGCGACAAGGCTGAAGGAAGGCCTAAAGAATTTGGAATGACACCAGATAGCTTATTTGAACTCAGTAGAATCGTCGTCGCAGATTTTAGATTCCCGAGACAAGCGGGAATATTTCCAATCAATCTATTACTTGAAAGATCAATAATGCTCAAATCTGTCCGTGTGCATAATGACCTTGGAATCGAACCTGTAAACAAGTTATTTTGCAAAAGTAATATGTCACCATCTTGATATCCATCCCCATTTAAACGGTCTCCAGAAGGAAGATTCGTCAAATTTCCAGTCATTTTGTTGTGAGAGAGATCTAATACACGGATGATGGGCATTTGGCGCAACCACGTGGGCAGAGGTCCAGAAATGCTAGCATTGGACAACACTAACTCCCTAAGGTTTTGTTGAGTCCGAAACCACGTTGGAAACTCATCTGAAATCTTGCAAGACCCGAGATATGCAATTCTTAATTGGAACGGAGGTATCCACCCATGTGAAACATTGAAAGTCAACTTATTATTGTAAGCTGTATTCAAGTACTTCAAGGCCGACTGATTGGCAAACTGAGCTTCCGAAACCACTCCTTGTAATGAATTGTTCGAGGCGTCTAAAAAATATAGTTTGCTCAGTTTCCCAAATGAAATCGGAATCGTCCCATTCAACAAATTTGAAGACACAGACAACACTTGTAGTGAAGTGAGTCTTCCTAGAGATACTGGGATGGGACCTGTTAACGAGTTGGATTGTAGAAGCAATTCTGTTAAAGCTATTGATCTTCCCATGGAATCTGGAATTGATCCGTTCAATCGATTATTAGAAAGGCGAAGTTTGGTGAGTTGGCCTTGGAAATTCGGAATAGGACCTGTTAGGTAGTTAGAAGATAGATCTAATACTTTTAACGATCTTAATTTCCCCAAAACATCAGGTATTGGACCCGTCAATTCGTTCACAGACAGATCTAAGTCTCTTAAATTGGTTAGTCTTCCTAGGGATTCTGGAATCGAACCGTTTAAGTTGTTATCTCCTAAATTTAATCTCTCCAAAGCATATTGAGAGCATTCGGACATGTTGGTTGATGGGCCCACCATTACATCTCCTTGAAGAGTCGTTGAAGCAACCAGTTCTTTGAGGTGGCACTGTCTCCAGATCCCAAGATGCTCAATCCCCCGAAAGTTATTACGAGAAAGGTCAAGCTTTAGAAGGTTAGGCATGACAGGAATCGATGAATTAAGGTTGTTATATGAAAGATCAAGGGATAATAGTGAACTCATGTTTGTTAGAAAAGATGGAAACCGGCCTTCAATTTTATTGTAGCTAAGGCCCAAGTGTTGTATGTTAGAATGTCTACTGAAATTAAGATGAGTGGGAGAAAGATTGATCTTTTGGAGCTCACAATGTGACAAATGCAACTCTGATACAGAAGGGATCATGTTTAACATGTTTCCAGAGTTCCAAACTAGGCTTAGATTATAGCCTGAAAGATCAAGGAACGCTAAAGAAGTCATGTTTTGAAGAAACCTAGGGAGCGGGCCTTGGAAATCATTGTTGCTAAGATCTAAGTGTGTGATGTTGGCAAGTTTTGTGCTTGAATTAAGATTAGGAGTGATATGATCATTAGAAAGACTACAAAAAGATAATCTTAACTTCCATAATGAAGGAATGATGTAAAGTAACCTGTCAACGTTTTGAGCTCCACTAAGATCCACATCATTCAAGTTGAGATGTTCGAGTGACGATAAGCCAGAAATCCATGCCATATCATCTACCATCAATTGTGGGTACGAGTTTGAAACATCGAGAACTTTCAAAGAAGAAAGATTTCCAACATGAGAGGGAATGAGACCACTGAAACCTGCATTAGAGAGATTAAGATAGCTTAACCTTTCAAATGATCCAATGAAATCAGGGATGAGGCTTTCACGAAAATCATTCCCACTCAAGTCCAAATATTCCAGATGCCTCAACTCTTCCAAACTAGAGTTCAGTTCATCACCAACCAAGTAGTAATCTTCACGAACCTCGACATGGCCTGTTAAGTGGTAGTCTGCACCAACCATTTCATTACCAGCCGAGTCCAAGTCTTCACCAAACTCTTCATCACTAAATGTGCCCACAGCATATCCTCTGAGTTGAAGGCCGACAACACTTCCAGTGGCATTATCACATGTGACACTTTCCCACTTGCAGCAGTCTTCGCCAACCCATGATGAAAGCATTCCATAGTTATCTTTGACGCTGTTTTTGAACTTGAAAAGAGCAAGCCTCTCTTGTTTAGAGCAAGTTGCTGTGATATTTCGCGCACCCAAACACTTATCCGCCAACATTGACAGTGAAAAAATAGTAATGAAAATGAGATGGATCCCCAAACCCCAATGAGTATTCCCCATGATCTAAACCCAGTGTAAAAAATGGAAAAGATGGCTTGTTATGATATCCACAAATTAAAACTGGTTCATTTATAAATCCATACATGATACATGCATGAGTAGCAACTTGTTTGGCATGAAAGTCAGCGAGGCTCGAGGTCAATGCAATTTTTTTTGTCTTTTTTGGTGTTTGTTATGGGCTCTCATCATTTTTTTGCTAAAGTATATTACTATATTCCCAGTGGATGATGGAATAGTCATCATTCTTGAACACATATCTTTTAACAACAACTTTTGAAGTCAACAATGTGAATGAGAATATGAGTATGAAAGCTGAACAAAATAGAAAACACGGGTTGAGAAGAATAGAAACATCAGTATTTGTTAAACTTAAACCCAATCTTAAAGGCACACTTCTAAACAAGTTGACAACAATGCGTTAAAACATTGTGTACGTACATTACTTGACATTTAAATACTTTAACAAAACCCAATATTGTAGTGTGGCTTTCAAAGCGCGCAAAACCCAATTTACAAACCCCCCTCCTCTCACACTACCGTTCCCACTACCGTCTTTATTAATATACGTTACCAAAAATCATTTCTTCCTCTCTTTCTCTTCCACTTCCGTTTCTCATTAATATACTTTAGCAAAACCCAGTTCCTCTCTACCTTAACAAAACCCAGTATTGTTAGACTGGCGTGGCTTGGTGTAGACAGGGGCGGATGTATATGTTAAGTGTGGGGGGCGGTGCCCCCCATGATTCGACAAATAAAATCGGTTTTTAGTGTAAATTTTGTTTTTTATAGACCATTTTATTAAAGTGCACCTCATCACAAGATCAAATTGCCTCCATATTGAAGACAAACAATGTAAAACCCTTGTATCTTTGTCTTCATCTTAGTGTGCACAACGAATTTTGTCAAAAAAAAAAAAATTTGCCCCCCGTCTTCTAATTTTCTGGTTCCGCCACTGGGTGTAGATACGATTGGGGTATAGTTGACGGTTTGCGTGTTCGGTGTTTCGTCGGAATGAAACGCCGTAATGTTGTTATTGGTTGGTAAGTCGTGTGCATGTCGCTTGATTTATGTTTTTGTGTAAAAATAAGCGTGCATGCATCTTTAATCGGATTTGATTGACAACGTGGTTAATTTTGTGTTGGAGTTCGATAGCATTTGGTTCGGGGTTTTTGATTATCATGGGTTTTTTATGTGTTATTGGTGTTTATTAAGTTATTTGACCTTTATTGTAGTCTGATTGTTTTGATTTGTGTTGTTATTGTTGTTTGTGTTGCTTATTAGGTTGTTTTGGTTTGATTGATAGCGTGGTTGATTTTGTGTTGGAGTTTGATTACATTGGGTTGGGGTTTTTTAATTATTATGGGTTTTTATATGTTATTGTCGTTTATTAAGTTGTTTGACTTTTATTGTAGGTTGATGTTATGATCTATGTTGATACTGTTGTTTGTGTTCTTATTAGGTTGTTTGGCTTTGATTAACATTGATTATTATGGGTTTTTATGTGTTATTGTCGTTTATTAGGTTGTTTGAACTTTATTGTAGGCTGAATGTGATTCTTAAAGTTGATCCGTATCTTGGCGGGCATCACGAAATCATGTTTGCAGCCATGGTGGGTTAATTAATTTTTGTTAAGGCTTTGTTCTGTGTGTTGCAGCCGCCATGTTTTATGGCTCGGCAGGGCATCACGACATTGTCTTTGCAGCCGTTATGTTTTGGATATCCTTTTACTCATGCCGCGTCTGCATAATGCTGCTTTTGTTTTAGGGTGGTCGATGTGAATGTCTTATGTTCACATCGTTTGTTATAATTGGTTGTAAGTGACTCGCATCTTGGTGGGGCATCACTTTGAGCAAGCGCATTTGCAAAAGTGTTTGCAGTCCAATTTACTAAATACCACTGTCTTTCATTACCGTTGTGGTGTTTTACACTTTTGATTCGGTGTTACTGATTATTGGATGTGAATATGATTAATGGGTATTTATTTGATGAGGGGGTGGTTGGGTTTTGATTTATGTTTTTATTGTTGTTTGTATTGAGTATCAGGTTGGTAGAAGTTTGTTGTACGCCTCTGTGTGTAAGTTTGTGACGTCATGCTTAATTTTGTGTTGGAATTTGATCGCAGTTCGTTGTTTTTTCTGTGTTATTATTGCTTATTACGTTGTTTTAGTTTTGTTATAGGCTAATTGTTTTAATTTATATTGTTATTAATGTTTGAGTTGCTTATTAGGTTGTTTGAACTTTATTGTAGGTTGAATGTGATTGTTAAAGTTGATCCGTATCTTGGCGGAGTATCACGAAATCGTGTTTGCAGCCCTAGCGGGTTAATTGATCTTTGTTAACGGTTTGTTGTGTTGTGGTTGAAGGGGAAAACTGGCTTGACAGGGCATTACGACATTGTGTTTACAGCCGCTGTGTTTTGGGTGCCCTTTTATTCATTTTGCTGTTTTTGGTTGCAAGTGTAATATGTTGTTGGATCGTTTGTAGTGAAATCTGCACGTATCTTGGTGTGGCACCACTAGGTTGTGGTTGCAGCCATGGTGAGCCAACTATCTTCTGTTAAAACAAAACCCAGTATTTATGGACAAATTTTATATTCTCGCTGGATTATAGGCGTTGTAATTGACCCTTATTTTGGCAGGGCGGCACGAACACGTGTTTGCAGCCATGGCAGGCCTGATGCCTGTTTATCTAGTCCGGTGCTTGCATAGTTGTTAAAATTGATCGATATGCATAAAAAGATTGGAAGTATGTGACTTGGCAGGGCAACCTATTAGGTATGCAACCGTTGCATTCTTCCATTTTTTCAGAACCTTTGGCTCTTATGTAAGCCAATCGATTCTTCCTGTCACAATATACAACCTGAGGCGATGATGAGAACATAAAATTGAGCCTTTCATCGCAATTGGAATATGAGAATGGAAGTGAGAGAGGAAGAAATGGGTTTTTAAGTATATTATTGAGAATGGTTGTGGGAAAGAGGTTGTAAACTGTGATAAGGGTTTGGTTCCTAACACATGCTCATGTTTGATAAAAAAAATACAAACACAAGCTGGCCTACGCGATAGTGATAAAACCCTTATCATATTGTCGGTTGCACACTGCTGTGTTGGGGCAATGATGAATACGAGCGGTTTGAATGCAAGGATTGAAAGTCTGCGATTTGGCTAGGCAACCTATTAGGTATGCAGCCGTGGCGAACTTCCATTCTTTTAGAACCTCTAGCTCTTATCTGAGCCAGCTGATCCTTCCTATTACAATACACAAAATTAGGTGATGATGACAACATGAAGCTGAGCCTTTGACCCACCCAATTTTACAATATACAAGAACCAAATCAAATCTTTATTACTGGTTTGGAAATTTCAGTGTGGCGGTCAGCTGATTTATCATGTGCACCAATTCTTGAGCAGCCTATGAGCGTCTAAAGCATCCAGTGTGATACTGTATGCACACATAGGCTGCTCAAGAATAAGAGTACGCATAATCGTTTTCAATGATAACTATGACAGTAGTTGATAATAGTTTGTGTATTTCGATGATGTTTCCATCGGTAGTAGGAGAAGGAGGTGTTTAGTAAATTGGGCTTTGTGCGCTTTTGAAGGCACGCCAGTGTAACAATACTTGGTTTTGTTAAAGTATTTAAATTAAATGTTTAAATATTGAGTTTTATCCTACATCATATTGATGAGGTACTATGCATTGTGGCACGGTAGTTTTACTAGAACTGCATCCACAGTGTGTAATTCTAAGAGGCTGTGATGATAATATTTCAATGTTTCTAAGCGGTTTGATTCACGTTCGAATTATGTGCATCTTGGCGAGGCAAGTTTAGTAGATTTGCAGACATTTGGAGGAGTATTCTCATTATCCGCTCGCTTACTTAATTAAGCCTGTAAATAAGTAAGATAATTGGGTTTTGTTTCTCGAGACATGGCCCTGATAAGAACTGATATCATCCGCAGTTTGGCATTTGCAATTTATTTAAACAAAAAACCCAATTTGGAAAATAATAACAAAAAGCCCATGAGGGTGTATTTTCTATCTTCGATTTGAAAAGATATATTCCACTTTCAAGCATGATTTATATGATCTCAGTTTTATTATACTCTATGTGTTTGGTGTCTCACCATAAAGTTTTACGAAACTGCTAACCCGTTAGGTATTTGATCGTAGGTTTTTGTTACTTAAAACAAATTGTATTCAAAGTTTTATGAAACTGCTAAGCCGTTAGGTATTTGATCGTAGGTTTATGTTACTTTAATCAAATTGTATTCATGTTGTTCGATTTTGATTCTTTGTTATTTCAGTTCATTGTTGTTGATTGTTTTGAGGAATAAATGATTTTTAGTAAAGTATATTAAGACGGTGGTGGGAACGGTAGTTGGAGAAGGGGTGTTTAGTAAATTGGGCTCGATCGCTTTTGGTTGGGGGTTTTTGATTATGATGGGTTTTCTATGTGTTATTGTTGTCGTTGTTTCGGCTTGATTGACAACGTGGTTGATTTTGCATTGGAGTTTGATCATATTAAGTTGTTTGAGTTTTATTGTATGCTGATTGTTTTCATTTATGTTGTTAGTGTTGCTTATTAGGTTGTTTGAACTTTATTGTTGGCTGAATGTGATTGTTAAAGTTGAGACTGCTGTGCTTATTTAGGAATCGTACATGTGTTACAGTGTTAGGTTGAAATCATGTCTGCATTAATGCACTATTTCAAAATGACACAGAAGTGGGAGGGAAAGTTTTATTAAATTACGTTGTGTTTTTATATGGATTTGAGATTAGTGGCTTTTTTGGCAGGGTGAGTTCATAACATTGTAGCCATGCCAGATTTATATTTTAGATTGTTCATATCTTGGCGGGGCATGTTACTGGTTCTGCAGAATCCGGTCTCATTTTTTTAAGGTGAATGTGTGATTGTTTCATTAGTGACCAGCGGTTGCTACAACATGTTGGATACCACCTAGCCGTATCTTGGCATGTCATCGCTACACTGTGTTTGCAGCCATGGCGGCTATTTGTCCCAACTTACTAAAGACCCCCCTTTTCCACTTTCGTTCTCACAAATTCTAGTACCATCAGCCGGTGAAATGAGATATTTAGTAATGTCTCCTATTTTTATCCTCTTTCACGATGTCTGTGTTTATTTCGTATGAAGGACAGGTGTTTGCTACTTTCCAATGAGGTAAATATGATCTCACTTTTATTATGGTTGGTGTGTTTACTGTTTTGCTAGAAGTTTTCACAAAATTAGTAAGCTGCCACTTATTTGATTGTGTGTTTATGTTAAGCTGAGCTTGAATTTTGGTTGCAAATGTTACATGTGACGTAGATGGCATTCATTATTTCTGTATTGTTGTTACAACCATAATATACTATAAAAAATGCGAGGGAATCCGTATCTTGGCGGGGCTTTTTTACTGATGCAACGATGGCAATCTCCCCGACTTGGCAGCCAATATAACATGTTCATGAATCATCTCTTAGGTGAGCTGGTGTGTCACTCATGTCGTTCGTGTACATAGACGTTTACCATTGGTGATGCATCACCTGGTCTCATAGATGTTTCACATATAAGTTTCTCGCGATACTAAGTTTCATCAGATGTTGTCGGTTTTTGTCTTATAGAAGTTACCGTGCATATACTATGTGTTGGCAGGGCAATCTACAAATTTTGAAGCCAAATCACATGTCTCTTTTACAGACAGACAATGATGAATTAAAAGAGCTTTGCATACAACTATGATGTGATATATGTAGGCAAGGCAACATGAATTGCTCGCAACTCGAATAATAAATTGTTGATTGCTTACTTAGTTGAGCCTCTGTCTTATGTGTGTTTATTTCACTTTACCACCCGCGATAAAAACTTGGTAAATTTGAAGGCGTTTCGCGTTTAGGTTGTCATGACAATGGTTGAGCATACACGATGTGAGTGAATGAGAATGATAAGTGACAAGCAAAACAACTTATTCTATAGAAACCTTCAATACGACTCAACGGAAAGAAGTTTGCTACCACGAGACAAGGTTCATGGCATGTTGTTCAATGTTTCTGCAGTATTGAATGCTTATGCGACCTCAATGTTCTTCTGGAATATTCCAGGTTACTACATATGGTTGGTTCTACGGAAATACCCGATTGCAAGTTATGAGAGAAATTACGCAACTAAAGTCGGGCAGTGAAATCACATGGAAATCAACGGCATGTATTGATAATCTATTGTTTTCTTTTTGCTATTTGTAACAATATTATGCGTTCTAATTTTATAGTGTGGTGCTAATTGTGGTTAATTAATAATAGACCTTTGTCGTCGCTCGATATGATGGAATTTTTGGTTGTTCATGTTTCCAAACTGATGCATTATGGTAGGGGATGTGATGTAGATATTGATTACAAGAGGCCATGATGAATTTAAACAGGTTCGTTTAAGGTTGTGGTTGTCCCTTGGCAAGACAAATTATTAAGTTTGCAACCTTGGCGGACCCCTTCTTTGATTTTAAACCTGCTTGAGCCTCGCACCTGATCATTACTAATTTTAATGCACTATTATTAGTATCAACTATGGACCAGTGAACTTGATATAAATTAATAAGATATCGTTATTCAAATCGAACAAGGCGGAGGTTGCTGAACAAATATGTCTGTAACACCCCCAATATATATGACAACGGAAAGGTAACTGGGGGTGTTACTGTCATTATACACAAGCACAAGATATAATAGAACGACCGTCTATATATCATTGAAAAGATAACTCTCGTTGAAACATTAATATATAAATAAATTTTAAAAACAAGTGGCCAAAAGGTGTTCATCAAAAAGAAATTTCATAGTTTTAATTACAACGAGAATAATTTAGTGCTAAGTGAAAATCATGTAAATTAGTCTATGATGAAGTGATGAATCCAATGCACATCATAACAGCATTTTCGAGTTAAGAGACCCGGATATACATGTTTCAAAATGTCAACATAAAGGCAGATGAGTTCATAGGTTTCAAGTAAGTAATAAATGCGGACCGCAAGATTTCAAAGTGTATTGATAATTGTAATACATACAATATCACAAAAATAGTAATTCTGATTTCCTAAAGCCATGACACGAAGCTACAACAAAGTTATGTATGCAAATCAATGCAAAGTATATTGCCCGAGGTAGGTGTTCAACCCGCAACAACCTAAAGTTCTGACATGTGATACGTTCTGTTAGTTTCGGTAAACTCTGAAACAAGTAAGCACCACTTACCCGAACGGGGATGTCAACCCCAATAAATCTATTTATAACACTCGCGCTACACACAGTAATTAACGGTTCATGATATTGGGCATATGTGGGTTATCCGCTAACTAGGACTAATCCGTAACATTTAATAGGTATCTTGCGTCCATAAATGTAAAAACGCATGTAACTCGACCCCGAGATATGTAAAATAGGTGATAAACAAGTTTAAAGCTGTGCTAATAAACTCATCTTAAGTGAAAATAATGATTCGAGAAATAAATCAATAAGAGAAACGACACAACGGTTCAATACGCGACCTAATTATTAACGGTCGATTTAGAATTAATGCAAAAGAAGTGAAATGATGCAAATGTATTTTTATAACCTTATATCACCAACTACATGTTTTTGTTTTTAGTTTTATACCGTCAAAATAATCTTTACGTCAAGTTCGCTATTTTTATATTTTCATGTTATATATTACTATCACAATGAATCCCAGGTAATCCATCTTTAATAAATCGTAACTCGCGTGTTTTTTTAACGTTTTGTGAAAAACGTGTTTGACTCGTATGAAAATTTTAGATATTATTACAAACATTTCTTAAGGACTTAATAGCTCATTTCGGACGTACAAGACGCCCAAAACTCCATTAAAAAATAGTCGATCACCTTACTTTAATAAAATATAGTTTCTGGAAATTTAATAAAAATTTTAGTTTTTTTTAGCCTAGCCCAACTTCGAAGGGTCGTAACTTCTTCGTTATAAGGATTCACGACGCGGCCAGTACTACATTTAAAGGTAAGACCGAGGACTATGAAAAGTCTTTTATGAGTTTCCCTATGCTCAGACCAGAAATGGGTCAAAAACGCGTCCGAAGTTTTTGGTCAGCAAGTATATACGAGCAGTTTATCCGGAAAAATGTCTGGTTTTTACCCGATTTTCATTTGGTCATAACTCACTCGTTTTAGGTCCGATTTTAATGAATTTTATATCCGCGCGAAGGTATTTAAGTCTACTTTATATTTTTCAAGCCATCGGCTAACCAAGCCAAGACCCACTATCCGAAACATGCAAAAAACTATTCTTATCAGCAAGTATATATTTTCTAATTTACCACTTTGTTTCACCAATAAATCACAACTCCATACTAACCTAGTTCCTTTTACCAATTTTTATCATTTCGCCAACACAACAACAACTCCATACTAACTTAATCCTTTCCACCAATTTATCAAGAACAACAAAAATAATACAAGAACATAATCATATGATAACTTTTTAACTAGTCTTAATTAATAAACAATCTTTTTAATAACAATCATATTAACATCAAATAATATATAAAATAACAAGAACATGTGTATTAAGTGTAGAACAATATTTTTAACATCCAACTCATAATATTTACTCA